>JBAJMU010000007.1:2662555-2758065 GCA_037952995.1 Hyposoter didymator
TGCTGCAACGATCGAAATCTTTGGGCGCAGGCACACCATGTGAAAAGGTTTCCTTCGCTCTAGAAAGTTGATGATTCGTTCTCTTATTAAATTATTTCGGAACAATTGGCAAAAACTTGCGGGTTCGAGTTTTTGGAACGAGGGAGATTCTGTTTTTATTTCGCTCTGTGGACTCAAGCCCGAGGATTTTTCTCTCGAGACTCACAAGGGATAACCTGCAATCCTCAGTACAACGTTGAAAAATCGCTCGAGCTTTGTCTTCTTTTTCGAAAGAGTAAAACAAAAAAATGGATTCGTGAAAAACAAATATTTTAACGTTTCTCCAGAGGCCCATTTACCACTTACGAAATGATGCTCCGGTGTTCTCTTTTTTCCTCCATATACCTCGGAGCTTCCTCGTAACCGGAAATGGTTTGGACAGATCGCCGCAGGCGGTTGCTCAATGGACAGGAAGAGAAGGAAAGAGCGAGAGAGGAAAGAGAGAAAAACGTTGAAAAAAAAAGGTTCGCTGATTCGAAACCGAGTGATAGTAAGCGAAGGGTGTTGTTGATGCTCCGTGGCACGAAAAAAGAAAAACAAACTGCACTATCGTTGTCTGTCGGTGTACCGAGGGCATGAAGAGTTAAAATTTAAAGCCTCGTAGAAACTTCTCTCCAGTTTGTCGCGATGGGATATGCCCGGACAAAAAGTACTTCAACAGCGGGACCGTGGGAGTGAGAGAAACAACCAAGGGTATAGGGACACACTGCCTGAAAACGTAGAGAGGAAACAAAGAGGATCCATAAAGTTTGGGCGGGTTAAACGACGAGGAAAAAGGGTATGCTTTTAATTCTGTTAGCAAAAGAACAGAGAGACAGAAAAGAAGCAACAAAGGAGAGCAGCGAGGAAAGTAGGAAGCAAACAAGGATTTTGCGTGCAAGGACAGACACATATACTTACGTGCACTTAAAAAAATGAAGCGTTTCCTTTTCTATAATTGTTTCATTATCCCCACGGAATATACACCCTTTTCTTTCATCCCTTTATCGCCAGCAGGCTGCACTCATTCTTTCCTAACATCTCGCGCACAGTCGCTTGAACAATTTGACAAAGAAAAAGTATTCGCGAGAGAATTGATCATGATGCTTCGCTCTGACTCTGGTCCGTGTACTCAAGGATCACAATGGGTCCTTTGACAAAGTTTGTATACCAAGACGTTCCGTCTCATCCTCTTCTTCCATCTATTTATACGTACCTTTGCCAAAGCTCGTTATCGAGCGTGACGAACAAGTTTCACGATCCGTTAACGCGACGACGTACTCGTCTCATGACATCCGCAGTGGGTCTCCAACCCGCTTAAATGTTATAGACGAACACGAGATATCCTGCTCTCTTGTGTTCCGGATATCAGGCTATTAAGGATACCGGAGATTCAAGTCGTATTCGTCACACGAAATATTTCAGTCAACTTACAGAAGTTTGAATTTCTCTCCTATTCCACGGAATGCCGAAAAAACTTTCAAGAAGCTTTACGGGTGGGGGTTAATATTACGAATAACCAAATTGTCGAACAGCTAATAATTCGGAATTTTGGTATTCATAAAATTAAATAAAAGAAAAGTAAGAAAGTCGAAATCAAATTTTTCAAATGACTAAAAATTCGAAATACAAAATAGCGAACGTCAAAAATGGCGAACGTCAAAACGGCGAGCGCCAAAATAACGAACGCTAGAATAGAATAGAATAGAATAGAATAGAATAGAATAGAATTCGTTATTTTGGCGCTCGCCGTTTTGACGTTCGACATTTTTGACGTTCGCTATTTTGTATTTCGAATTTTTAGTCATTTGAAAAATTTGATTTCGACTTTCTTACTTTTCTTTTATTTAATTTTATGAATACCAAAATTCCGAATTATTAGCTGTTCGACAATTTGGTTATTCGTAATATTAACCCCCACCCAACACAATTCCGTCAATTTTTCAAATTTCATTGCAGAGTTCAGCTCATTTTGGTTGTTAATAAATTTTCAAATAAATTACACGACTTCGTGTCTTTACGATTTTCCAAGGAACCTGAAAAACCCGTCCACAGATATTTCGACAAATCTACCTTTCCCGTGTCACGAAGTAGCGATGATTACGAAGAATTTCGTGGGGTGAACCGATGAGGAAATGAGTTTTAAAAAATCGTGACTAGGCGGAGCTTGTATATAAGAAAAAAGCGAAAAAAAAAACACGTCGCCCTAATTCCAGTCTCATTTCTCCAGTCCTAATGTGACAAATTATTGCTCACGTTCTACGGAGCCTGCGTCGAGATGTTGTTAATTCGGGGCAATCAACTTTAAGTGAGTCGTTATGGAATACACATAGTTTTATTCTTCTCCAAATTATTCGCTAATTGACGAGGCTCGGTAATGGACCAAGTGGATAGAAATTGTGAAGAAAGTTTTACGGAGCATTGTTTCTTCGTTGAAACGGGAATAAGTCTAGACGCAAAATGGGGCACGTGAATTTTGCGGTAGAGCTCGCGGATCGTTGGATATTCGACACACTGCAGGGCGAAGCTCCATTCGAAATCGAGAAGTTTCTCAATGTGGCCAAAATTAATTTCACAAGACAACGATCGTCCTAAAAAATAGATCGTAAACGTTATTTTGTCATTAATCGCTCTGCGGTTGCCCATGTCAAAGCAGATACGGTGTACATTAGCAATTTGTCTCAATCTTCGAAGCAGCTTCTGCATTATGCAAATGTCTGCACATACATTATTCACATGCATCAGTTTATATGTGCGTTGTTGCAGCGGAGACCCTGCTAAGCCGATTAAATTCAAACTCGAGCCAATTATAGAATCTAATTAGTCAAACAGGCAAGTAGACATTGCGAGTTCATTAAAGGCGTGGCTACAGTGGATGAAGCTTGATTCGTGTCTTCTTATTCGCCCTTCGCCCTTTTTTCTTCACTGTTTCTACTTTTCCCAATCACTCTACGCGAGGCGTTCGTTGAACCAAAGAAAAAATGAGGAAGGTTGTTAGACTGGAAAATAAAAAATACGTCCGAAGAACGCGATGCACACTCTCGTTATTGTCGCATGCGCAAACTTCCAGCATCGCTGCAACTATAAAAATGCAATGGACGGCGGGTTATTCCTACTTTTTGTTACTTGATACTGATGGGAAAATGTTTATCATTCACGACATTGCGACTTTTCGTTGAAAAATGTTGAATTTTTTATATTTTTTTTTGCTCCACAAAGAAAAACGTGTATAAATGGAAAAATTTGGTATTAACCCCGAACAGAGGGTCGTGCCGAGTATTAATTCGTCCACGTCGCGCAATGAATCGCAGCATTCTTTTCAGTTGTATTATCGGTGTGCTCTACGACCATACGTCGTTCTTCCCCACGCGAGAGCAACAAATCATTCGGGATTGTAATGAGTTTGTGTGTGGTTGCAAGCCGAGAGGAAAGAAAAGCGAATATCTGTATACTCGGCATGTGAGCTATACAGCAAATGGACAATAAGCTCGTGCGGCTGTATAGAATTCATATGTCATATATATGCTTAAATGAACCGTCAGTTTGCTCTAGGCAACACAGCTGTTCGTTCTCAGCATCGGCTTAACGAGGAGCCCCAAATGGTTCACAATTTCGATGTACCAACGCACAACCGAATGCAAACCCAAACTTTTTTCATGAGAAGAGACAACTTTGACGAGCCTCTACTTTACTAATGGAGCCATGAAAATAATAACAAATTGATTTGAAAAAAAAAACTTAAATTCATTTTTCAACCTCAAGGTTTTTCTGCCACATTTTTTTTACGATTGCTCTCGAAATTTTTCAAATCGTGTTCCGAAAGCAACATTCCATTCGATAGAAATGGATTCCTGTTTCCATCGCAGGAATTGAGCAAATGGAATTTTCGTCAAAACCGTTTCCTCCTTTTCTTTCGATACACAAAAAAAAAAAACATTACAGAGTTCTCAGAGGAAGANCGATGTACCAACGCACAACCGAATGCAAACCCAAACTTTTTTCATGAGAAGAGACAACTTTGACGAGCCTCTACTTTACTAATGGAGCCATGAAAATAATAACGAATTGATTAAAAAAAAAAAAAAACTTTAAATTCATTTTTCAACCTCAAGGTTTTTCTGCCACATTTTTTTTTACGATTGCTCTCGAAATTTTTCAAATCGTGTTCCGAAAGCAACATTCCATTTGATAGAAATGGATTCCTGTTCCCATCCCAGGAATTGAGCAAATGGAATTTTCGTCAAAACCGTTTCCTGCTTTTCTTTCGATACACAGAAAAAAAACATTACAGAGTTCTCAGAGGAAGAATGTACTCTGAGATTTCTACAATTTTTGTTTATTGTTCATTATTTTTTCCTTTACTTTATTTTCCAATGAAATGATTAGTCAGAATGGTTTCGCATTCCAAAGACTCATATAGGACGTTGTTATAATTTTTAGAACGAAAAATATTTGCAGGGAATAAATGAAAGCGTGAAAATTGTGCCTCGTGTTTCTTGAAGCACCGAAAAAAATGCCCTCGGAATGACTCATAAGTGATAAAAATGATTTACGCGCGAATCATCGACCAATGTATCCCACGCTCGTCGCTATTTGAGCAGTAATTATAACGAAAGAAAAAAAAATCCTCCCTAACGACACGGTCTAACGAGAATGAGTGCTTCATGAATTCTCTCTTTTTTCATCGCCCGATCGCTTTTTCTTTCTTTTTGCCTGTGCGATATAAAGGACTCATCTCTATAGTAGTGGCGTTTTCGACTCCACATCCTGCTGTACGTTCGTAGTATCGTCCAGACGTATAGATATAGAAAAATAAAAACGCTAGTGGTTGCTGGCTATGGATTCAAAGGGTGTATTATTATTTGAACGGTTTAACGAGTTCTCTCCTCCTCGCGGTCCTGCCAGTTTCAAAGGGTCTCTCGCTGCTTCGTTGGTCGTCTGTTTCGTCTGTTTGAGGGTGAGCACGATTCGGGCCACCGCAGTAACTGACGAGATATCCTTGGTACAGAGAGCTCTGGTATACTTTACTCATCCCTTTTGAAACTCCCCGTGAAAATCGAAGATTCGCTAGAGCTGTCGTTATTTATCTAAATGGACATTTTTTTTTTTCGTATTGCTTTCCACGTTTTTTTTTTACACTTCAGCCTCGACGATTGGCTCGTTTATTAGTAGATTAGGAAGAAGTAACAGATCGCACAGGGAATTAGCTGGGATTTTATGCTCTGAATCGAACCGAATGAACGCGCATTCGTCCCCATAAATTCATGGGTAGATTCCCATGTTTAATTCCCATGGGGCTTGTGCAGAACGAATGGGGTGAGTTTGTCGTAACATTCTAGTTCACGAAGAATATCAATTCATCGACACCGAGTCGGTCGAGGGAGGAATTAGGAAAATCGGGGAAAATTAGTATTAGATTCGTTTCAACGGAAATCCACCATTGAATTTAGCACAGCATGATCGATAGGCATCCTGGCGAAGAATCTCTCCAGCCAATAATAAATTCAAGCACTTACTCTCCGCCGTAGACTAAACGCAAATAAAAAAATTAACAAGTTTAATTTACTTTAACGAAGTAAATATATTTCTGTTGACGTAGACGATTTGATAGGGCTGGAGTGAAGAGATAGTTGCTTTAAGCGGAGAAGTTGGCCAACGAGCACGCGATCACTTTATTAATGGAAGGTAATAACCTATTACGTACTACAAAACACGTACAGAGGCGTTTGTATATATATTCCAGCTAGTAATGACTTGGGTGGTTGTGTTTATAGAGTTTCCGGCAAGTTTATCAAGTTTCTCAAGTTTTGAATATAAGCTCGTTAACAGATGGACAACCGAGCCCATTTTCGCCCATCACATGTGTCGCGGCCATGCCTTTGCAAAACTACATCGGAACGGCGAAGATTGCGAAGTAAATTTGAGAACTGCGTCCATTCGCACTGGGAATCTGTACACGACGGAATTCAAACTCGATTTGTACAAATTCATTGCGAGGGGATTTTTCGTCGATGAGAAAGAAAAAAAAAACACTCGAGACTTCAGCCAAGTCTTTGTCACTTGGTTCCGCGTGTATTTTTCGAAATACATGGAAAAAGTCTATGAATTTGTTGGTGCGTAAGAAGATCAATGAATTCGTATCGAAATCCGTATCGAAAAAAGTTCGCTGAAGCACACGCTCGGATTCTTGTTTAACGAAGCAAAAAAAAGTTGGCGTAGTTTCGTCGGTTTGATGCAGAAGCAAAAAAGCCGGAACGCATTGATTAATCCTTTGACTCTGAAACTTCGAAACGGCTAGGCTTGCATCGCCGCTGTGTAAACTCTCTGCCGATCGATTTGATCGAAAGCGAACGGTGAATACTTTTCCAATTCTTTTTTTCCTCTCGTATTACTTATTGCTCGTTATTTCCACCTTATTTGTTCATCGCTACGAAATTTGTGCCGTGGTGTCGTCTCGACATAAAAATCCTTTTACTTTATTTATTCATGCGGACTTTTTCGACCGGAACGAAAAGAAAACTTTTTGTTGCCGCCAACGCGACAGCAAAACGAATTCTGTTATGGAGTTTGTACACGACATTTTTTCCACTAGCTTTCTCTTCGTTCTCTCTGTTCCGATAAACACTCGAGGAAAGGTTTTTGTCGCCCTTAGAACACACGTCTATAAAAAAAAAAGCAAAAGTTGCTCTTTGTGCAAATTTCTTCTGTTTGCATGCTCGATGAGCGATGAAAATCAAAAAGTTTTTTGATAAAGGTTACAAAACTCTTTCGTTGAGTACAAAAAAAAAGACGGTGGTAGAGAAAAAGCGATGGAATTGGTGAAAATTTACGTGTGGCTGCCGATCCATAGAGCCAAACTACAGAGTTACCATATCATCGGATAACCCCATAGGAGAAAATATTCCACCAGGTAGCTAACTCAATTTTTATCCCTTGCGGAAAACGTTCGCCATGCGATCGTTTCGACGCAGCCACTTTTTCCATCTTTTTCCTTTTCTTTCACTTTGTTTTTTTCCTTCTTACTTTATTCCACTCTATTCTCCTCCTTTTTCGCGACTTTTAGCCGCCTCTGAATTAGAGTACATGAATGTCGAGGTCGCTTACGAAAAAGAAAACGAGACTTGGTTCAAAACGAGCAATGCAACATATATAGAGCACCACCAACCCCCGTCATTACTGCAAGGGTTGAGACTCGTTCTCGCTCGTTTGCCTCACGAGCTTTTTTTTCACCTCTCTATACGAATATATACATAGAGGTTACTTTTGGTGTCGAGCATTCGGAGAGAAAAATCGTCCATAAACACTACAGGCGTATATACACGAGAGAACTTTTGCGACAGTTTATCGCAGCGACAACAAGCATCGCGTTTTAATACTCTGGATCTCGTGCGGCTTTTCCTGAATCTGATTTATACTTTTTTTTCATCAAGCACACTGAATTACATGCCACGTTACGGCCCATCTTATTTTCAATAAAAATTTACTGATTCAAATTCCGCGTCGGTAAGTTGAAAACGTTGTAAGTTTGCAAAGTTGAGGTACTGCGTACTTTCATCGCTCGTACTGTCCAAACTACTGAATATAGAGCAAAAATATATAGGACCAATCGTGTCGAGCATGAAATTTTGTACATAAAAGTTTGTAAGAGTTTTTTTATAGCGTCGGCGGTTTAGTCATGAGAGCCGATCGAAAAAAGCCTTAGAGCGCTCATTTTACAACCGAGGCTCTCTTGACAACCAGATTTTTTTTGAGTCACTCTCGTAACTAAACCACTCTACATGGAAAAATGTTGTCAGGAACTTTTCTGTAGGGAATTTTGAGCTCTACAAGATCAATCCTATGAACTTTTTCTGTACATATAACCGTTTCGATTTTATACGTAATGAAAGCACGTAATTTTTTTTAAATTTTAACAATTCCGTTCTAATCCATTTTATATTTTTTCTTCCACATTTTGGCTGAGAACTGAGCCAGAATAAAGTATTTTTCGAACACGTGTGCGAATATTAACTGGAAAAAAATTGCAGAAAAAAATGAAATAATTTTACAGACCACCAAGAAGCAAAGGGAACCTTGAACGTCAGTCAGTACATATTTGTGTATCTTCCAACATACATACAAAATATAAACGATAACGTTAGGGTAAAAAGCCTGATCGCGACGGATCCGTTATACATATACGAAAAAAAAAAATATTTTCGTTCTATTTCCAAAGCGCCGAAAGCTTTCCAGCATCTGGCAATGTTGCAGACTCGTTAACTGGTGGTATATGCAAGTTGAGGGAAACATTTTCTCTGTACACAGAGCAACGCTGATGGATAAAGCAGCTTGCGAGTTTACGGTGAGGATTGAAAAAATATACCCGGCAATAATAATCTAAGATTCTTTGGCCTTGGGGCACAAACCGCCTCAGGGGCCTAAAGGGGTTATAACTGACGTCGATTTAAGCGGTTACGCAAAATTTTCAAATTTTCGAAAAAGCTGTGCCTTGACGCGACTTTGACGGAAAGTGATGAGAAAAAACATTTTTTTGTGAAAAATTGATTCTCGAAAATACAATTTCTCAAACTTGATCGCAGTCTCGTTAATAATTTTTGTTCCTCTTGGTAATTGATATTTCCGTTGCCCCGTATATCAACCAAGTTTATTTATACACTTTGAATCATCTTGACATTTTGACACTGGAAATTATCTCGTGAACGTGAAAATCCCAAGAAGTCGATGTATCATCATCGAGGCAAAGAATAATATTTCGATAATCTTCTTTCTTCTTCTCTTTCCCACGAAAGCTTATTTTCTTATTCCCAGTTTTTTACGTTCTTATCGTCAGGCTCTTGCCCGACGATACGATAACGATTTTTCTAATCTATTTTAATCCGAACCCTCCCTCATACCGCAAGAGTATGAATGAAAAAATACGAGGGAGATAAAACGACCAGCCACCAATGGATTCATCCGTCTCTCTCTATCTTTTCCCTCACAATCAACATGAATAAACAAATGAATGTGTGATTGATAAGTAGGTAGAAAATTGCTTCGAAACGAGAATATTTTGTCTTTATCAATATTTATCGAAATCCTTCAAATTCTAATATACAGAAATTTGAGGAAACCCAAGTACCGATCATAGAAAATGCATGAGAACTTGAATGAACTTTGCATAAGACTCAACTTCAGAAAAAGTAGACTATGTGTCGAAGAACAGGTTAGAACGCGTGGTTGGGCGCACGTCTGCCTTGTCGAGTTTCATTTCGGTTGTCTGGCTCTTTTATATACCAACCGCGAGTCATTGCTAAAGGACCTTTTCTTCATATATCCGCGTACATATTTTTATCTCCCGAGCGGAAAAGAAAGAGAGAGAGAGAGAGAGAGAGACGTCGATTCGTCGAGGCGTGAAATAGACACTGCGATATTATATACCGAGATCCGATGTTTCTACAGCCGAATAATCCGGTTACATCGATGCGCCTGTCCATGAATAAACCATTCTCGATAACTCAGCCTTGCGCGTGTCACCCGCGAGATTCTCGCTCGGTCGAGCAATTCACGAGGAACGTTGGTGTCTCACCCACGGAGTGCCAACGACCTTTTCTTTTGCCATCTGAAAAATTGCCCTTATCGCCGCAACTCCAATTCCCCAGCATCAATTTATTATCATCGATTTGGCTCTTTCCCACTTTCTCATTCTCCAATATTTTTAAATCGCCGCATCATCCTTTTCTCTTCACGAAACAACGTAAATGTGAAATAAATATATTTCACCCTGGTCGTCCGTTTATTTTCCACGTGAGATATTTTAACGTCAATGCTACTTTTCAGTTTTTCCAAACACTTGCCACGCGAATTCGTATGGAATTCTTCCAATGCGACTGTATATGCATGAAAAATTGCTCAATATATTTGTAGAAACTGTTTCCGCGTGGCCATCAATGGGAAAAGCAAATGCTCCATAAACCGACTTGTGGATTGATTTTTTAAAATTTATTTGTGAATTTTTCGTTTGTCTGCTTGATCTACGATTTCCAGGATTTTCATCCAAATGTAAAAAATCCTGAATAAGTGCGAATCGCGATCTCGAAGCTGACAGCAGAAACGACTTGATGAATGTCGATCATTTCTCCTTGGATTTGTGCGAAAAAACTTGTTTGGCTCCGAAATGGAAATTTGGTTTATCGGGATGAAATAATTGCAAAGACACTATAAAAATGATTAATAACGCAATGACGTGGTCAGTGTATTTCTTTCGATAAGTAATAACCGAACGAAGCTGGGTGGCTGGGGATCATTAACGAGACACAAAGGTTCGTAAGATCGCGTAAAGGAAGTTGTGAGAGGAGGAGAGCCCAGTAAGTAGTTTCCATCATTAAAACACGTACTTGGTACTGTATGTACGAGGTTTTTTTTGAGCGTAGAGTAGTGAGCGGACAGTGGTCGCCACTGTTGAAAAGACAATTGGAACTCTGTTCTCGAAGCTCTTGCATTCGATAGGGACGCGCAAGTCCGCGGTGAACTTGGTAACTGCTACGAGTTTCTCTGACAGGAAACGTACGATATAACATGGCAGAACCTATAATTCAATCGTCTCGTTTGCTCGTTTCCCGTCCGTCCGTCCGTTCTTTCTCATTGAACAGCTTAACGAAAAAGGGCAAGGTTTCCGTATTGAAAAATCTCGAATCGTAGCGACGTTAATATCCCGAAATCGAGTATGAAAAAAAAAGGTTTGTATTTTCTGGCTACTCGAGTACGATTTTCGCTTCCGTCGGAGCTTCGAATTTGGGGCAAAGGGTTTTATTCGAAAAATCAAATTTTTGAGGAGCATCTGACAGCGTTAGACATTTTCACACGTTGCAGTCTATCACGCTCGACACTTGAAAGTTGACAGTAATTTCAGCTGGCAACTTTGGCTCACAACTCACTTTATAATTCTCTTTACTTTGAGTTTTCGAAATATTGGGGCCTAGAGATAAGAAAGAATCGAGCAGGCTATTCCGTCGTGGTGAAAGTCAGGAGTTACGCCTTTCCAATGTGAGACCCAAGTTTCATAGATGCACGTATGAATGAGTGTGTATTCTGGTTCGAGCTGCGCGTCTACGAGTTGAACACAAAAAGGACAAGCCATCCAGAAAACCTCGCGGTGTTATACTCGCAACTTCCTCTCAGACATACCACCAGCAGGGTGGGTTCTAATAAAACTTGAAAGCTGTTTCCCAGCAGCTCCATATACGTACGTGCTCTGTGTATCGACAAGAGCAACCGCTCGTCGCTGCTGCTCCCGTTCGTCTTTATACTCTTATTTTTGTGCTCCGTTCATTCAAGTGCTTTTTGGTAATTATGTTGAGACTTTTTTTGGCCCATGATCCAACGAAAAATTTAATGCGGAATGCTGTGTGTGAAGCAGATTGCCAGCTATTTCGTGCGAATCACCTGAGATCTCAATGGCTATAAATCACGAATTCGCTTTCTCAGGTGTGAAAATCAACGGTTGAGCGAACTGCTTTCTTGGTCAAGGGCCCAAGACTCACTTGGATCTAAACACGATCTCATTCGCTTCCCCTCCTTATTTTTCTTTTGCATTATTTATATTACACCCTGGACTCAATAACTTGGACAGAGTCGAGCACATGGACTGGAAAATTACAGATGTTAGTTCACGGACTATGGCATATCGTGGCGCCGCAACGTCTGCCGTCCATCTGCCTCGATTCCGATCGCACGGCACAGTTTATAATACAACCGCGCATATACATATAAAACAACTCTTTCTTTTTATTCCTCTTTCGATGCTTTTTCGCCAAGTTTGATCCCACCTGCGTCTAGCAGAGCTACACAGGAACGAGATATCGCATTCACAATGAACTACCCGCATGTGTCGTTCCGGACACTTATCATCCTCCATGTGCCACCACACGTGCTGTGCGTAACGACGTTACTCTGCTTTGTGACTCGACTCTTTTCCTTTCCTACCACTCTCAATAAACTTGCGACCAAAGTTTCATCCGAAACCGCATTCATCGGGAAATTGCATCTTAAAAACGATTTTCTTGCTCGAATAACCAAAACTAAAAAAAAATGTTGTCACTTTTATATCTTCTCATCGAATCATCGGCCTTTCCGATACGATGAATCTCCGTTCACTCTTTCTATTAGTCATCAGTGTCATCATCTTCCTTTTCTCTCATCGTTTCCATAAAAAAAGCTCACCCGTGTGCCTATAAACATCACATTACGAAATATGTGCACCCACAAGCGAATCCTACACAGAAATTGCAATCCGTGTGAAAGGAAGCTTCGGCGCATTATTATTAGCGCGCGTAGGATGTGAAAAGAAAAGTTTAAAAATCGATTTAATAACAAGAGGAAGAGATATGCATCTCGCATGCAGCCTACAGGAACATCGTTTCGTGGGTTGGGATCGTTAATGGAACCCATAGCCTCTTTAAGAAATTTACAAACGTTAAGGTATAACTATCGCAGAATGGGTTGATTTAGGATTTTCTTGAAATTTAGTGTAAATATTCTTGACATTAAAACGAACAACTTTCCTATGAGACGAAACATTTTCTGCCGTCTAGAATTTGAGATATTTCATTTCCAATTTTATATTTTTCCCATCTAAACGCATGTAAATTGAAGTCGCGTTTCTTTTGTTTTTTCTTGCAACTTTTTTAACGAAACGTCACTTCAATTTACATGCGTTTAGATGGGAAAAATATAAAATTGGAAATGAAATATCTCAAATTCTAGACGGCAGAAAATGTTTCGTCTCATAGGAAAGTTGTTCGTTTTAATGTCAAGAATATTTACACTAAATTTCAAGAAAATCCTAAATCAACCCATTCTGCGATAGTTATACCTTAACATTTATAGTTTTAATCGACTGATTAATCATTCACGAATTGATCAAGAAATCAAATTCGATACTTTGGACTCGACAATAATTGAGGACGACGAAATGACGAGAAACTATGATAAAATATCAAAAAATCCCAATTTCCATTATAAAACTCAAAAATTCTTTGTCTTCCAATTTTTTCTAAACTGTACATTAAACGCTTCGAGCATTAAGAACAGCTGTGCCGAGTTTATTTTTAGTAGTTCCGTGTACGCTGTAATAAGAACAGTTGAAAGAAAAAATAGTCTCATAAAGCCGAAAAGCGATCAGCGAATCAGGTTCGAGCAAATAATAAATTTTTTGAATTCTCTGATGTATGCGGAGCTGAGCTTCGAAATCTGAATTTCCCAGCAGCTAGGAGATTAGTAAAAATCGATGAGTACATTTTCGTCTGAAAAAATGATTTATTCATCGAGGTTGCGAATGCACGAGCCTTTGAGTTGTGGTCGCAATGAATCGAGCGTAATGGAATATTACGCGAAATCGAGCAACGAATTGGAACTTGTCAAATTGAACAAAATGAGAGCTTTAATAGAGAATTTATTGGGTATCATTGGCCAAGCATCGGAGGAAAAAAGATATTCGAGTTGTTTGCATCGTATATATGTCGTTTAACTCCCTTCCACGTTGACGAGACAACCAGATCGCTCAGCATCACCCATCTATTAAATAAATGAGATGATGATGATTATGATGATTGTTGATTGAGATAAAGGATCGTACGTGTATATATGAATCAGTAAACTTCCATCGCTGTTCGAAAATTCTTTGTATCGTGAATACTACGTCCAATGATGTTGATCGAATACAAATTCCATTTTTTTTCCCATAAGAATCGTATTGGATGCTCTCCGGTGGTTTTTAGTCGTTTATTTCTCATACAGCAATTTCTCCAATTCACCGAAACGTAGTTTAAACATTTTTGCGTCGATGGAAAAATTGGTTCGGGCTTTATTTAAACCAGAATTCAATTTGCAGTTACATCGGTTAGTAGATGAAGTTATTTCAATTAAATAGCGTGCATCGATCGACATTTTAATGAAACATTGCATGACAACGGTGTGAGCGTTCACAGCATGCTTATCGAATGAATATCTCTTGATAATAAATCATTGTGATTCAAAGCGATTCAGTGGAGTTGCTATAATTCCAAACAAATTGCTAGTCCCTAGGATCGTAGAATTGCACCTGTCGAAATTCGGGATTCCAACACTTTTGGCATCCAAGGGAATTAGATGTCAAAGCATTGTTGGAAATTCGAGGATTAATTGAATTCTTTGGGGTTATTGTTCTCGTCTAATTAAACTGAAAGTTTATCGTGATTCTTCTCGCGACGTTTTATACAGAAATTCAAAAATGTCGGACAAATATGGAGCCAATGAAATTGGACAAATTTCTGTGCATTTTCATAAAAGGAAATGGTGTTGTTTTTTATGGTTGCAGACGCAACAGCATGGTATGATAAAAAGTGCCTAAGGATCCCCGAAACATGAAGCCCCCAGTCCTGACGTTGACGCTCTTACTACCGCTCGTACTTGGTCTAACGCTCCAAGAAGATGACATCGTGTTCGAGGACAATGTCGAGGAGATGACATCGGTCTCTCCTGTCGTACATCGAAAGGAACACGAAATTCCGAGGATACGGACGGATAAAAAGAACGCGCATCATGTCGAGAGACTTTGGGGTGTTCCCAACACTTCGATCACCGTCGGTCATCTTTTTAAGCTCAAGATACCGAAAGAAGCATTCGGTGGCGACGTCGATCACTACGAGGTAAAATAACATAAAACCCATAAAAACGACGACTCCAAAATGCAACTTTAAGGTTTTTGGCTTCGTGCCAATCGCCCGAAAGCTTTACACTTCTCGTCTATACATCTTCGTCCCCTTGAAAGCCTCTCGATAAAACTTTCCCTTCTTCGTATTATCTCTGTATACGCGAGTCGCTATAAAGTTTCATAGATACGAGGAAAATGCATGTGAAATATTTTATTCGACTAAAAGCCACGAGCAGAGCAGGGCGTCGTCTTCCGTAATGTCTGATCGATCTTAATCGTTTGATTTTCTCAATTTCTTCCCATCAACAGAATTTCAATAACAAGTATCAAGTTTCTATGAATCTGCGAGCTCCTGGGGCGTTCATAGTTGTCAAAAAAATATAAAAAATCATTATTCGTTAATTGCGCCAAATTCAGTAAATAATTAAAGAGACAAAAATTGTAATTTTGCACATGAAATTTTTTTTTTCTACACAACTAATATGGATATAAGTTGGGAATGGAAATTTATGGTTATCGTTTTGTTTTCTTCATGGAGGTTTCTTCTAAAAGCAAGAAAACTCTACCCCACTGGCTTTTTTGGGACGATGCCGTTTCGAGTTTTCTTGGTGTCCCGTCGAAAAAGGACGTGGGTCAGCATCACGTGACCGTGACGGCCTATGGAAAGCATGGGGAGGTCGCGAAAGATTCCTTCACGATTCGCGTCGAGCCGGAAACGTTTGACGAGTTTGAACACAAGGATGTCAAGGTACTGATTTTTCTCCTTTTTTTTCCACGTCGCGATGAACACTCGCTCATGCACTCATTTTGATGAATATACGTGTGCGCATATCGAGTTGCGTGAAGCACGTAAAAAAGCGGGGGATGTTCGGATAATAAAAAGAAGGTGCAACGCACGCGATACTGCAGCACGCAATCGTTCTCAATATTTGCCAAACGTTTTGCGAATGATAAATTATTAACACACGTTGACAATTCTGCACATAAACTTTGCGTCTCCTTTATATTCGCCAATTTGAAGAGCGTATTAGGATCTTGTTGGTCACAATGACGAGGCGACGTTGTCGCATTTAAATGCCATAAACAAATTTGCCTTCGTAGACTCCCTGATTGACGCCAATTGATATTGCTCCTTCAGTGCCAGACGATCTGGACCCATTTCGCCAATGAGAATCTCCGCGATTACATCCTTCTGCATCATTATCCATTTTTTTATTTATTCATCCGCTAAAGTTTTTAATTTCACATTTGGAATGCTTCAGTTTTCCGATCGAAATTATGCGGAAATTTCGTAATAATAATATAGAAATATGTTGACACTAAATCAAAGGTTTTCAAATCATTTTTTACTTCACAATTTCTTTATCCGATAATTTCCATTGCTCAAGCTAATTCCCTTCATTATTGAAATAATTTTTACCCAGACACACTGCAAGGAAGGAGAAGAACGTACGCTTCTCACGATCACTCTGGACTCCAAGTTCGACGACTTGAAGCCCGCGACGAAGGTCGAGGCTATTAAGAATCTCGCCGGCTTCTTAGGCCTCCATGCGGTTAGTATACACACAAGATTTTAATGAACACGTCACTTCTAATAATTCATATACGTTTTACTGTCTTTGACTTCGAAGAGTCTCGCATATGTGCACGAAGCATCGATTTGAAAATTTCTGGGCGAGAATCGAAGTGATTAAAAACGATTAACCTCTTGGCTCTCAAATGTGTGGACGACAAGGAGCTTAATTCTTTTTTTCAAGCTGTTCTAAAAATCGATATTTATTGAGAAAAAAATGATTTGGATTTCTACATTATTTCTCATTTGATTAATCAACTCATTAGCTCAAACTTTGGTCCGTCGAGGTGAATCGATAAATATTTAACTTTGTTACGAAACGCATTGGGAGGTTTTAAACTTTCGTCTTATTTGCTTCACAGAACTCGTTCTCGATGCATTCACAAAGCAGCAAAGACGGAGCTCAAGAGATG
Source organism: Hyposoter didymator (assembly GCA_037952995.1). Classification (NCBI taxonomy): domain Eukaryota; kingdom Metazoa; phylum Arthropoda; class Insecta; order Hymenoptera; family Ichneumonidae; genus Hyposoter; species Hyposoter didymator. The sequence continues at coordinate 2,679,231 of JBAJMU010000007.1, forward strand.
GGAGGAAAGTCTCGGAAAGAAAAACATTCGACGTCCATTCAGTGGCAGGTAAGTTTTATCGTCTACGATGTTCTACTTGACACACTTTACAGCGAGCTCGGGGAGCAATTCGCCAAAGTGGTATATATTATAAGGAAGAAAAGTAAGACATATACAGGGGAGAGAGTGTCGAGAAGGCTATGGAAGGAAAATGTCAACTTGAACAAGATTCGCAGAGTGTACGCACATCATGTTCGTTATAATGATAACGAGAATGAGACGACAACCTCTCTGACGACTTCTCATCGTTCTCACTGTACACGTCACACCCTCTCACCTACACAGACATACCGAACTGCAATTTGAAAAGCGAGTTCGCTCCATAAATATGAAAAGATTATTCTTCTTGCTTCTTGAAAAAATTCCACCAACTTGTCACCAAGTTATTTCACAGCATTTCCCATTTTTCATGTTTCTTATTTCCGCGAAAAATACTCTGAAAGCAAAAATGTGGATATCCAAAAGATTTATCAAAATATATCCTCCGGTTTTATTTAATTTTTTAATTTTATTGCAAAAGTTTATTTTTCCAATGTCTTGAGAATCTCGCAGGACTCTACCCATTCTCCAAAATCCTCCCTAATGACATTATCGTCAGAATGTAGTCAACACTTTCCACAAAAGACTATTACAAATATATAAATGAGCACTAATTACAGAAACACTGATTGGTCTCATGACGACGCAATTTCACTTACGACATCGTAAGCGATTTCTTCTTCAGTAATTTGTCCAGTGACTTGGAAAATATTTTCGTTTATGATTTCATTCCTTTTTATAATGCGATATTCTTACCGTAATACTAGCCGTTGATGAAAAATTCTACAGAGAACCAGAAAACAAAAATATTTGCATTGATAATTTCGTACATTGAGTTTTATGATGAATCGCAATTTTCATTGTATTTTACAAGGAATTCTTATCAATTCTCAGGGGAAATCACAGTTTTTTTTTGTGAAATCCAATGAAATGTATGAAGTCGATGTCGAAATTCATGAAATTACCAATGGGAATATATTTTTCCTGGTTCTCTGTGGCCTCTTGAAAATTTGACTGGATAATTTCCTTATCATAATCTACCACTTAATAAAATTTCATTAAATTCTGAACGGTAATGAAAAAACCGACATTACTACCTTAAACGCAAAGAGAACCGAATTTTGCCTTGATAAGTTTATGGAAAAATGAATTTCGAGTGAAAATTAAATTGGATATGTTTTCCGATCGAAAGGTGGGGTGCGACGGTGGTATTTGGAGTAATCAAATACCAATTCTGAAGCGAATTCCGAGTCAAGCACAAGACGGGACTCTGTTGGAGGTATTGCAAATTCCTGTTAATTCAACGGTGCTTCGTTATCGGGTGAAAACGGACGACAGTCGATTGTTGCGAGACCGTCGGGAGATTGGCTCGGGCGATAATGGCAACAACGATGACGAGGAGTATGACTATGACGAGGAGTACGACGAGTCTTACGACGACGCCGAGCGCGAAGACGACGAGGAGAACGAATCGATAACGGAAATGCCACCGAGAGCTTATGTGCCAAACGCGTCGGCTTCCAAAGACACGGAATCGGAGAATGAACATCCTCATAGACATCACCATGGCGAGGAGACGATACCATGGAAGGTGAGACATTTTTCGAAACATCAAAAATTGCCGCATTGTTGCTCCGGCAAGTTCTCGATCCAATGGACCTCGCAATTAATTAAAAAATCGCTTGATCAGTGAGGATAAAAATAACGTATTTTTGACAATGGGAAGAAAGGAAATGAAACCCCCGGATCGACGCTAATAAAATAATGATAATTTTTTGAAACTTCTAGACAATCGAGGAGATCGATGAGCACGATATAGTGCCAATGGTAAATCAGCAGCTCGGAAGTGGATTGAACGGATCTTCCACAACTCCGGTCACCAGACCGGTGAGTATAATTCTCTCAGCTTTCCACGTTTTATCGATAATTGCTTCCTGAGGCGAACTACTGTAATTAGCTTACATTGCAAACGCGATAGAAGGTGAAAACACCGAAAAACAAAAGCGAAAAAAAAGCTATTCCCAAAATGTCCAGTGTTTTTGTTTGTTACGGAAGGGTTAAAGGAAAGAATAAATATGAAATGCTTAGAAGGGGTTCGTTGCGCTTTGGCAAACAACACATGTCACTTCATATTGCCTCGAAATAGAATAGATTGCGGGCCTTACTTAATTACTAAGTGTAATTAATTGAAGAAAAGAAAAACGACTCGTTATCTGCCTACATTCGAGCAGACGAAAATCTCTGTGAAACGAGCTCTTCTCTTTACTTTTGTTCGTCTAATTAAAAAAAAAAAGAAACAGAAGAAAAACAAAAACATGTAACTAACCATTTGTCTTCCTCTTGCCGTACATCTCGCATATACTAACAATTTCGCAGACCACAACTTCGCAAACATCAACGTCTAGTCCACCAAGCACTTCAACATTCTCGACAACCATAACTACAACTACAACACCATCAGAACTACCTGTATCTTCATCAACACCAACAGCAACAACAACCGAAACAACTTCAAGTACAAGCACAGAAATACCAATTACCACGTCCATTACTCAATCAGTAACGGCAAGTGTGACATCGGAATCGTCGATTACGATTCCCGTTGCTACGACAATATCGTTGCCTTCCACGAGCATCTCCACGGCCTCAGCGACCGATCGATCTCTCTCCATCTCCACTATGGAAACTACGAAATCTAACACGATCGAAGAAACACTCGATCGAATTAATTTCATCAATATCGATTACGATAATGTCTCGACGACCTTCTTACCCATGGAAAATGTAACTTCACCGTCACCTGTTTCACCGTCATTAACAACAAGCCCGCAAACGACCAATCTAGGAGCATCCACTTTAGACACATCCTCGGAAAAAATGGAACCAAAGTCCACTTCCGGTCTTTATATTGACGTTACGGAAAATGAGGTAATGCTTAAAAAACGCTTCGTATGCTTTTATATTCACACCTCATTGTAGATGTTCACTCGATCGACGTTAGCAATTTCACGTTGTTTTTCGGTGCAGCGAAACTTTCGCGTGTCATTGCTTTTTTAAATTATTTCAATATTTTTCTTTAAGGTATAACTATCGCAGAATGGGTTGATTTAGGATTTTCTTGAAATTTAGTGTAAATATTCTTGACATTAAAACGAACAACTTTCCTATGAGACGAAACATTTTCTGCCGTCTAGAATTTGAGATATTTCATTTCCAATTTTATATTTTTCCCATCTAAACGCATGTAAATTGAAGTCGCGTTTCTTTTGTTTTTTCTTGCAACTTTTTTAACGAAACGTCACTTCAATTTACATGCGTTTAGATGGGAAAAATATAAAATTGGAAATGAAATATCTCAAATTCTAGACGGCAGAAAATGTTTCGTCTCATAGGAAAGTTGTTCGTTTTAATGTCAAGAATATTTACACTAAATTTCAAGAAAATCCTAAATCAACCCATTCTGCGATAGTTATACCTTGAATCTCTCCTCAACGAACAAAGTTTGCATTGTTTCCATTGCGCAGAATTCGCCACATCTGCGCCACTAAATGTACAAGAAACTTCGTTGCCTTTTTATAACGTGAAATTCAACGTCATTTTAATCGTCAATGTCGTTTTTTCAACACCTCTTTTTCACCCTTTCTCCTTTTTATTTAATCTCGTTTTGTTTTTCGTCCTAATTATGTCGTTGCTCGAAACGCTGCTGTACAAAATATTGCCACCGAGCTTTGAACGAGCTTTGATTACGCGAGCTTGCTACACAAAAGCTTACAAAACTGCATAATCAAGCGCCACGTAATGAGATTCTCGTCACGTAACGCACTGTTCAAAATGTTCATTAGATACGAAAGAAATAGCGATGGAGCACTGTTTGATCGAATTGATTATTTTCGTCAATCATGGAATACGAACCAGTCCACCTGCCACTCACATTCCTTTCGTGTGTGTGAAAAAAAAATGATTTTTCTTATTTTTGGGCTACACTTCCGTGAGGCTCGACTCCGGTAGTGTTGAGTTTGATGAAATAATGTTTTTCGATTCTTTCCAAATAGAATCGACGGCAGTAAAGTTCCCTTGGAATTGCAGCAAAAAATAAATAAACACTGAAAACCAAAGGAATTTCTATTTCATTCAATTCTTGTTTCCCTCAGGTACACGAGACCCTTAAATTGCTTCAATAACTAATGATATTTTTTTACGAATGTATAGTCAACGGAACCTACGGAAATGCCTACGAGTTCAAGCCCAACGATTGTTCCAAGCACGACAATTGTTATTTCGACAACTGAAGAAATGCCTGTTACTGTTGCAACAACAACAACAACGACAACGACAACAACGACACCGGCACCATTGCCAGAAACAACCCCCGAAATGGCCACTTCTACGACCGAGCCCACAACGACCACAACAACAACAACAACACCAGCAACGACGACAACCACTGAAACGCCAACGACCACGACGACAACGACAGAAAAGATCGAATATGGAGTTCGCAATTTCCCTCCACGTCAAGATAGGAGATTGAAGAAAATCCCAGTGACAGCAGGCAAACCATTGAGCTATATCATTCCTGCTGATACTTTCAGCGACGTCGAAGATGGAGATACGAGACAATTGAGACTGAGCCTTTATCTACAAGGCACTCCAGTTAAATCTACTCATTGGTTACAACTCAATCCAGAAACGCAAGAAGTTTATGGACTGTAAGTAACAACTAAATCCCAAAAGATTCCAAATACTCAAAACCCTAAAAAGTCCTTGATTTTTAATATTTAATAAAAAAATTTACCGAACAATCGAAAATTCTCGTAATTAGAAATTTTAACGATCTAAACATTCGATCGAACACGCAACCAAGTTGTTAACTCTTTGATATTCTTGTCGCAGTCCTCTGGAAAACGATGTTTCCAAATGGGACCACGATCTCGTGGCTTCGGACAGCGAAGGCCTCAACGTGACTGAACGATTGGACATTTACGTTCAACAGCACAAACTCAGTCGTTCGGTAAACCACGAATTCAGTATCTACCTCCGAATTGACAAAAGGACAGCATTCCCGAATAACGTTGATTGGGAATTGAAGGTAAAAATTCATTGGAAAACTACACGCATGGAAACTCCAAAGTCGTTCGAACAGATGAAATTTATTGATTTTTGTTTTGTTTTTTTTGTTCAGGTTGTCCGTAGCTTGGCCCAACTCTATGGGGACGATGACCCGAGTCAAATAACCGTACGTTCGATAGACGTGACGCAGGACCAAGCCATCTTCACTTGGACCAACGACAGTGTACCAAGGAGCAGCGAATGTCCCAAAGACGAAATCAACAGATTGTTGCACGTGAGTAATCGGACGAAAAAATAATTGCAACACCGAGAAGCAAAGCTCACGGATAAATTTAACTTTGCAGGTTTTAATCGCCGATAAGGATGGCGAACCGAGTGGTTTATTGGTGAAGGCAATGGGGCCGGAGATTCGCGTCAAGCGAGTAGTATATCAGGGCCTGGGTCAGTGCGAAGAGATGAAAAGACCCGAAGCACCAAAGATTCCGACCCAAGAACCCAAGAACAACTTTGTTCCGATTCCCAGGAACCAGGTCGATCATATCAACGCTACAGTTGGTCAGTTGCTGGTCTACAAAGTTCCAGACGTAAGTAAAAATAATCTCCGACGAATATTGTCAATACACGATTTTCTTGAGAGACTCATTTAATGGAATTTGACTATTCCAGGATACTTTCTACGATCCGGAGGACGGCTCGGCTTACAATATGCAAATGTCGCTGCTGACGAACGACAGAACTCCAATTCCACCTCAAAACTGGTTGCAATTCGATGTGAAAAATCGTGAATTCTTTGGCGTTCCTCTGCGTGACGATATTGGAAGGAAAGAGTATCAGCTCGTTGTCACCGACAAGGAAGGTTCGTAATCAGAAATAAAGGAATTCCAACTGTTCTATTCGAAGAATCGAATGGAAAAGATTCCTCATACAGTCGGTACCATCGTCCGATAATCTAGGGCTCTTTTTTGACAGAAAAAGAAGACTCTGCCTATTTAACAATTCCATGACAAAGCATTAATGATGGTTATCATTGCAGGAGCGAGTGCCACAGACGGAATGGTCGTGATAGTCCAGCCAGCACCGTTCATGAGACACAGCGTTGAGTTTTCCATGACGTTGGCAATTCCATACGAATCGTTCGCTCACTCGGCACTGCAGAAACGTACATTCATTGAGAAATTGGCTGAGCTGTTTGAGGACAAGGACACACGTGCAATTTCATTGGACAGCATCAGCGAGGGTAGCACAATAGTCACTTGGCGTAACACCAGTTTGCCAACCAACATTTGTCCGGACGCGGAGATCACGCGGCTCAGCGAGATTCTCGTAAAGGCTGACAAATCGCTGACCGATCGGATTGAACAGTACATGGGCGAGGAATTTCCAGTCAAGCAAATAACTCTCACACCGTTAGGAATGTGTCAGGGCCAACTGACTGGTGTTTATTCACCTGAAAATTATACACCGCCCTCCGAAGATTCCAGATCCGTTGGTACCACGAGTGACGATTATCTCATCACTTGTGTACTCCCAGCGATTATCATCGCGGCCATGCTCCTCCTCGCTGGCATTATTGCTTGTGTACTTTACCGACGAAGACGAAGTGGCAAAATGAGCGTCAGCGAACAAGACGACGAAAGACAGAGTTTTCGAAGCAAAGGCATTCCTGTAATATTCCAGGACGAACTTGAAGAAAAACCAGATCCTGGTAAGAGTTGATTCGTTTCCAATATTTCGTCTCCTCAAATTTACCTTCGTTTCATTTATTGCAAAAATGCAAGTGAATTTTAAACATTATTTTCCATTTTCAATACTTTTCCATTGAATCTTTGCTGTAAAAAATTCAACAATCGTTAAAAAACATTGCTACTGACTTTGGTTGTGAAAATTGAACACTCATTTGCCCAGTCCGTTAAAATAATTACCGGAGTGCTGAAAATTCCAACTCGCTCAATAAATCATTTTTTAGGCAACTGTAATTTTTGATGAAACAATTGTTACCAGTTTAGACATTTTGTTGGAGAATTTGATTGATTATTCGATAATGAAAAACTGTTGACTATCCGATTTTTCTTTCTTTTTCTTTTATTTTTCAGAAAGTCATTATTCGTATCTTCCAATGCGTTAGTTCCTAAGTTGACTGTGAAGTCTTATAAAAGTATGTGAACCAAAAGTATCGTAAAGCAAGTTCGCTTTGACTGAACAAAATTTAGCCAGTTTTTTCTTGCATTTATGGGGGGGGGAGAAAAATGCGATTTTTGGCTTTGTTCCTCCCTAATGATGGCGATGGAAACTCGTTCGTGAAAGCTTGATCCATAATATGCCAAAGTGTTGATTAATCTTTTAACCCGAGAGAGTAAATTTTCCAGATTTCATGAAATTGTGTGCTAAGAGTATTTGTTTTTGTTTATTTTGCTGACGAAACAGGTAACAAGTCACCGGTTATTTTGAAAGAGGAAAAGCCACCGCTGCCACCGCCGGAATATCAAAAAGCCGAAGACGGTGCGGACGTTCCTATGCTGTCACAGGAAAATTCGGAAGAGCCTTATCAGCCGCCACCTCCCTTCGCAACGAATCGCGACAACAATCGTCAGAATCGACCGAAACCAACGCCCACGTACAGAAAACCACCTCCATATGTGCCACCCTAACAAAACAACACGACGGTGCACTCGCCAACACGAAAATACATGCTAGCGATGCTCGGAGATTCACCAACCCACGTGCAAAACCAAAATAATCGTCGAAACAAAAAGCATCAATCGAACGGCAAACAAGTTGTAAATTCGCGAGGTGCTCGATAATAAGGGATTTTTAAATAGAAGAGAAAAAGAGAGAGAGAGCGTGAGTGAGAGAATGAGAGAAAGAAAGAACAATAGAAGCAAAAAGAATGCAAATAAACAAACAAACAAAAATTACAGACAACGCGAAATGGTAACGTCATTGAACAACGTCGAGGAAAAAAGCTTTGGCACACGTGAGAAAGTTTACCTCGAAATAAAAGCAACGTGATTATCCAATTTCCTCGATTCAGAACAACAACAAAAATCAGCTCATCCTTGTGTCACTTTCTGTCGAAGCTGCAACGATGAAAACAATACAATTCTATTTGTTAGATTTTCCAAAGACACCGAGTTGAAAAAACACATCCCGCGCACGAATGTCAATCTCGAAGGTTTGCGACGAAAAAGTAACGAATCGTTTTTCTGTAAACGGAGCAAACTTGACTAAGCCCTTCGAGGCATAGAGCGGATTGACCAAGAAAACCCACCCAACGTTTTCTTAACCTGATTATTGGAATAACTTGAAGAAATCGAACAAACAGAATTGTATTGCACAAAACTGTCCCAAGAATATCCCTTTGTGCGTTGAGCGACCATCCTTTGCAACGATCAGTGCCATTCTCTTAAGCAATAAGAGTTTTATCTATACACACGTACAATTTAGAGCAAGCAAAAAAGAAAATCACACACGATATCGCCCAATAAATACGAGTCGATTATCACGTTGAACATTTCGACGAATTTTTCTGCTAAAAGGCAAAAGAGTTTTTCGCGAGGCGTTTCGCCACGACTCGGAAAACCAAGGCCACAGCAATGTATCCACGGTACAATGCTTTTCAATTGATTAAACGTAACAAGTACCTATTTCTCATTGAGACACTGCCAGAAGAGAAAGACGGAGAGGAGAAGAATCGAAAGAAAAAACAATTCGTTACACTGACGCTATTTTTTTTTTGCAAACCTGACCTTCATCGTTCTCCATGTGAATGGATGACGCAGTTGATTATTTTCGCTGGTTAAATTACCATTTTCTCTTACAGTTTAACACTCGAAGTTTTTTTTTAAATCAAAATTGAGAAATACCTGAGACTGTGTTGAAAAAAAAATGGAGTAAGGAGCCGAAAAATCACAAAGATCCGTTCACTCATCTTACTATTAAAGCGACTGTCAATCTTGTTTCCAATTGACACTAAATCCGAATAAACAGAACCACAAAATCCGTTATTGACGAAGAAAATATGGAGAGACGAAAACTGAGCGTTACTTAAAAAGTTTCGTATACTGTAGTAAGACGGAGATGAATGAATGTGTGTGTGTGAGTGCTTCAGTGTGTTCCTCTGCGTGAGAGAGAGAGAGAGAGTGAGTGTGCATGTACGAATTATATAGCAATGCTTCCATCGGCGCCGCGCTGAAAATATAACGAAAGGAATAAAAAGAAACAAATAAATACACGATTATATAATATTCAATACGTTCGATCTGACGAGCATGCATAGCGAGTCGCTATCCAAATATTACCATCGATCACTCGCCCAAGCATTTACGAATATCTCTGTATATTATTTTTATTATCCACGAAGAAAAAATTCCATCGACGTTTATATTCATCGGAATACACTCATTTTTCTCGGTCTGTGTCAGACTTTTATTTCAATTAACGGAGCAGCACAGTACGAATTTGTAAATAAAAGGATTTTAAAAAAATTTAGTGTCGCGCATGGTGAAAGGGACGAGGTCGAACTTGCCTTGCCCCGGTACGGAAGCTCTGATCGTTCTAGAAGAATAAAAATGTAAAATTTAATCGACTCCTACCGACGAAACGTGATCGCGTTGTTCTGTAAATTTTCATAAAAACGAAATTGAACTTTGTTCAAAGTTTTCCAATTGTTTGTCGAGCCATTCAGTAAGTTCTGTCAATTCGAATCAACGTCGTTCGAAAAATGATTTTTACTTGTACACACACTGTGATATTTATTTGTCGTGAATAATCGTAATGAAAATTAGCGTGTGACACAGTCCGGTGGGAAAGTGTGGACACAATGATAACTCGTGGAATTTTTTTCTTCGTGTAAGAGTTTCTGTTTCCCGAATTCGTGAAGCTTCCAATTTTTTTTATTGAATTTACTAATAAAGGAGGAAAAATAATCCTTGCAACATTTGATTGAACGCACAAAATGAAATTCATCGAAATTCATCTCTTTGACGTTTTTATACTCCAACAATAATTTTCTACGCATTGCAAACGACAACTAGTGGGAAAACCCAAGAAAAACTGGGCCATTGAAAAAAAAAAGCAAACAAAACGTTACAAAATATAAAAAAGGGAAATCTGCGATTGGATCCTTTCGCGGAGATTTTTGCTCAGCCATTGTCATCGGTTTGTCTAACGAGCTTAACGCCGGAAATGGCGTACACAACGGCCAACGAGAGTGTGTACGATTTCTTTTCCTTACTGTAAAATCTTATTCTTTTCCCTTGTTTTTCTCATCCCCGATGAACTGTTTAATTAAGTTGAAACTTTGCATAGTTACCAAGCCAAAAAATAATTAGTGTTAAATAAAAAAAACGTGGGCAAAACATAGTGCGTGACTAAAGAAAGCAGGAAATGAAATAAAAGCAGGAAGAGTAAGAGGAGACGAGGGAGAAACGGATAGTTGTTGATGAAACATGAATCATGAAAAACAGTTGGAGCTACAGTTCGAGCCAGCCCGAACTTTTCGCAACGAAAAATAGTTCTGGTCTTGTAAACGGATTTATAAAACTTTTTAGCCGCTGTGTTATTGAATGATGATGATGATAATAATAAACAAATAATAATAATAATAATCCTAACATTACTCATAATAAGAATATTAATAAATAAAATTAATATTAATATTTACAAAAGCGTAATCGTCCCTTACGAAAAGTACGGGCTGCACGTAAAAAAAAAATGAAAATAAAAAAAACAAAAAAAAAAACGAACAAGGTGTATTCACTTGAGGAAAGTTTTTTCGAGGATATTTTTTATCGAATGATTACGAAATAATAATTGAATGTGAGCCGCGACGTCTCGGTTAACAAACGTCAAGAACGTATGAGTGCAAGCCAAACGGAAAAAGAATAAAATAAAAATAAATCGTCAATACTGTCACTTTGAAAATGTACGAATGTCATTTTATAATTGTATCGCGTATGCGATTGTGAACGGAAATATGAAAAATGTTTGAAAGTTGATACAATGATTTATCGATAAAATGACATTTATTGCAAAAGCTAACGTAACGTCGATTCACCTCTATCGTAGAAATAACACGTAGAGTATTAATTGTAAGCTTTCAACGATAACATCCTCATCATCGTTATCATCGTCGAAATTGCAATTATCATCATTATCATTATCCTCATTATCATCAGCATCTCCATCATCAGCACTATCATCGTCATTGTCATCGTTATCATTATCATTATCATCATCATAATCAACACCATTGTCATTATCATCACGATCCTTATTTACCGCGAAAAGTGCAGTCTCATATAAAGCTTTGCTTATTCAAACATTGATTTCTTATAATTAAGGGAGCACATTATATATTACCGAATCAGATTGATTAGTTTTTGATAATTAACGTGATTAAATGTAATACGAAAAAAAATTGTTTTTCTTCCTTTATTTGATGCTTTTTTTTCTTCGTTTTATTTTCCTACTTACAGACGACGATTCCTTCATTGCGGCTCCGGGAGAAAATGTTTGTCGTGTTTTTTTTTTTTCCAATATTTCGCGAATGGACGGAACGGCAAATTGGATTGAAAGTTGCGAACGACGGAATTTTGTGTTGCTTACGCTTGTTGTTCCTCGGTTCCTGGCGACGCGGTGTTTTTTTTTTCTTTGGGTTCTGTTTTCATTAATTTGAAAAAACTGCGAAGGTCGCGTGCGCGCGCGATACTCATTAACAAGCATCGGTAAGGTTTACCCCCGAATATAAATTCAACGCGAGACCGCGTAAGCCCTGAACAAAAACAAATGTAGACGCACGGAGAGCTTTGTGCGCTTGCACGATATTACAATCATTTATTGTGAGACTCCGAATGCGACCGAGACACGCGGTGATTGGCCGCAACGAGCCATTTACGAGCGAATCAAAATATCACCATAAAACATTTTGGATATTCGTCGCGTTACCGCGCACGCGACGATCAATGGATTTTATATCTAACCAACGAATAATGCATTCTCGGCAAAAGCCGATTTCATGAAAAATTCATTTCCCGAAGCGCAGAATTGCCGATCGTCTTTGAAGCCAATTTCGGAAAATTACTCGATCGTCAAAACCCAGCAGCTGAAACTGGTTTGTCCAGTAAAAATCATGGGCGAGAACTATTTTTTTTTCCTGGAAACAAAATCGATCAGGCCAAACTAGTTCAGCCTAAAAATTAGAGCGCGCAAAATTTATTGTTTTTTGTCAAATGCATGGGACTTGGCTGACCCATTGAACAAAGTTGTCGAACATGGACGTGAAAGAAACGGCTGAAAAGATTCAATGATTTCGTTGAATTTTAAAAACCCAATTTTTCTGTCAAAATTCAACGACGTTCTTGAATGAATCAATGAACCGTGAATGATCCGGAGATTTTTAACGGTGGGCTCGAAATATTTTGGATCTCATATCATAAAAACATGCATATGCTAATTCCCATATCATCTCTTCAAACTCAACGTATCCTCGTTACGATTTATTGTTTCCATTTATTTCATAATCGCCCTCGCCCAGACGCTTTCGCGTCGGCATAAGATAAATTGTATAGCGTAAACACTTTACAAGGAAAAGGAACCATGGAGCAATATTTGAAGAACCGGAAACAAAATATTGAGAAAAAATTACATCGCGGTGTGAAAGAATCAAGTTGGACTGTGTGAATAAAGCGAAATGCTGGATAAACTGAAGTTTGTGATAAATTTATATCGAGCATAGCAAAGCCAGCAAGATCGAGAGATAGAAAGAGGGAGAGAGAGAGAGAGAGGAACGAATAAGCGCAGAAGAAAAATGGATGAAAGTATTTTTCGATTGTTGTAAAATGAAACCGAGGCAGAAAATCGTTGAGACGAATGGAGCGAATGCAGCTTCAATTTTTTGAAACCCGCAGGTCAGGCTTCCCGAATAACAAAACGAATAAATATATCTAAGCAAAAAAAAAATAGGAACAAAATGAAAAATAATTATAACTAAGTGAGCGTCTCGACGTGACGTTTTTATATTCTCGAAAGCAAAAGCTTCGTGAATAACGGTGACTGGGGGATAAATATACATAACGTTATCGGCTAATCCTGATTTTAGGACGAATGGTTTTTTTTTTCCTGAAATAGTCGAGGCTAAACTAGATCGTCCTGAAAATTGGTCCGGACAAACTGATTTGCCCAAAAAATCGGGTTTCGCCGGATACCATATCCGTCATGATGTGTTTACGAATGCGATGTACGTGTGCGAATACATAAATACGAAGAAAATAGTACAAGCTCTTCGTCAAAAGTTTCGTCTGTAATAACATCGTCCTGTCTCGAGAAACAAACGATTTTGAAGAAAAAATCGATAAAGACGACGAGTGAACCATTTATCAAAGAGAATTTCCATTTTTGTTCCGTTCGCGTCAATAAACGGTAAGGAATTTCTGCTCTGACCTGTAAAGATTCTTGTAACGATCAGATCGTAAAACTGGCCACAAGTCACATTTTTCAGTGCGTGTCAAAAGGACGAATTCTCGGGCGAAACACTAACTCACAGGCATTAATAATAATACAATGTCATCGATAAGAATACAATTCAAACGGCAACAAAAGAAAAAAACAAAAAAAAAACAGGAAAAACGTTGAAAAAATTGTGACCGGTTTGACAAACATATAAATATATGTTTTCCTGCCTCCGACGAGTATATACATATATATATTTAACATGTGTAAAGTTAAGTGTTAATAAAGTCATTTTAGGCTACGTGGTGAACAATTTATTTCGGTATTCATTTTCCCAGCAGTCATTATTCGATTCATCAAGGTACGTGCGCTTTTTTTCCTCAGACATCAAATAAATCAGCGTGAGAATTAATTTAGTTCAATGGAATAACCAAATCCCAAATAATACGAAAATTATCAATTAACTTTGTTGAAATCCAATTGAAGCTGAAATTTTTATTACACGATGCATCCGAAAATATATTTTGCAAATTTTATTTGCCAATGAACGTGTCTCAATGACATATTAATTTTGTAGCTTTTTTTGTTGTTGTTGTTGTTGTAATGAGAGCCAAGATTCTTTGCCCCGAGGACTCTCTTCATTTTTTCGCACCATTTTTCAAAGATAAATAGACATAAACATCGAATGGTTTGTTTTAAGAATTTCGAAAACTCAGAGACTCCTCAACGGTGTCTTACGCTTATTGCAAAAATAATAAATGTACGTCGTTATTTTTCTTATGGCTGAACCACTCTAAAAAATTGTGAACAGTGAGTGGCGAATAATGGTGAGAAGAAAAGTCTTTTAAATCTGGAGTTTCATAAAGATTTCGTGACGTAATATTGTGCATCTGAATTTATTGCAATAAGCAGTTACGCAAAATAATAGAAAAGGTTTTCTTTCGTAACACCTGAATTAAGTGAATTTGCTTACGAAGCAATTGCACTTTTTGAAAATGTTTAATTCATTGGTAAATTAGATATTTGCAAAAATTGCAGAAAACTTCCAGGACTCGAGTTGTGAGAGAAATGCAAAAATGCTTACGACTGAGAAAATGAATAAAAAAAACGTCGATACACACCAGGGTGAAATATTTTTCAACGACCTCCTTCGTTTATCTTGCAGCATTTTCCCGTTGCATATCGATAATACGAAGCATCGCAGATAAAAAAAAAGTAGTGGTGCAAGAAAATGCAATGGAATTCGTGGCATTTCTGACAAATACGTTTATGGCCCCAAGACGGTTTATTATAATAACCGAGGAGTGGTCAGAGAATATGAATTACCTTCTCGTTATTCTTCCAGCGGAGAAGAATTTTTTTCCTGTTTAAATTTATACGAGGGACTCAACGCTTACTCCAACTCCTTTCGGTCTCTACTTTTCTCTGGTTGTCTACCACATTTTCTGCTATTTCGCTAATGACACGAAAACCAAAATTCCTGGGGTCAATTTGACCCTTACAGGACTTTATTCACCTGTTCATATTCGAAAAAATTCTAATCAACGAATAAACATGATTTTCATTTTTTCGAAATCACAATCTAAAAAAAAAAAAAACAAAAAAAAGAAAAAAACAGCTTTCACGTGTCGTAATCGTAAGTTATCACGTGGAACGTCTCCGATGTTGATACGTCTGTGAGGAAATGCGCAAGCGATTTCTATACGGCGGCATTCCATAATTCCAAAAACGGACATGAGCAAATAGTCAAAAGGCGATGAAGACTTATCGTAATTATTTTGATCATTATTAAAGACACATCTCAAGGTTATCTCAGGGTCGAGAAAAGATGTTTTGTCACGTGATATACATAGCAATGACAGGTTAATATGTTTCGCGACGCAATTGTGTGAATCATCCATTGTTTGCCGATGCTATACGTGTAAACTTTTATATCTGAAGATCGAAGCATCGATCGACGGTATATTTATTACTTAGTGCCATTGGTGCAGACATTGCAGCTGAAATTGTGCTTCGAGGAAGACGAGAGACGATCAATTTTTGTTAAATCGTCCCCCCGAAAAATGGGTCCATACGTCGATCAATTACATCCGGTGCTTCGGGACCAATATGCAGATTACCGATTTATCGTTGAATCCACACTATGACCGCACGCGCAGCCCAATGAAAAAATTAGATCGTGTGAGGAACGTGGATCCATATCGACGAAACGATTTAGTGAAAGAATGAGTTTTCGATTCGGTGGTTTACAGAGGAGAGTTTTAGTGAATAGCAGGAAATAAGATAATTCGATGATAAAAATCAGCATCATCGACCATCGATATTCCTGAAAAAATCACCGGCAGCAGGCCATTCCGAAAGGATATGATAATCATTTTCTTCAAACTGCTCGACCATTTTCCATCGTTTTCATAAACTCGGTGCTTACAGATCCGCGGAAAAAATATACGTCCTCGTCCAATTACAGATAATTAACCGTTCAGCAAAAATATAGAGTCGCGCCTCTAGAACCACGTGACAGATTTGACAACAAACATATACAGAAATATAGATTTTGGATGCCAAACTTGTTGTCGGTGTTTGCTATGCATGTGGCTCAAAAATTAGTGTCGATATAAATTGACACGAATTGCTCAATTTTTGGATCAGGTACATTGACCCAGATGTGCGTGCCTAATTAAGCCTCGAGTACATAAATTGTCTCGGCTATTTTTAATTGAGACCCCGATGCTTTCGGAGGAAACGATTCGTGTGTCACACGTGCATTAAAATTTGAAAACGTCTCAATCAATCAAATTGCAATATTTCATCCAATTTTTAATTCATTATGTTTTTCAACATTCGGATTTATAATTTGTAGGAAAATAGTTAGTAGATTGCGATCTGCGATGGCCGCCAAACTTTTTTCCTCTTCGTTGAAAATGTGCGTGCATGTAAACACTACAGTTCATAAACCTTGATACAGTACGTGCCATGGTCTCGTGATGAAAATGTAAAAAGGAAAATGGCACAGATGAGACTGCGCTTTATCAAGTCCACTGGTTTGTTCCTTTGAAAATAATGCACAACGTCCTTTATTTATTATTTCCGTTATTATTCATTATCATTCCCAATTATTCATTAATACACGTTCAGACTTAGTTTAGGTTTCGTTTGCATAATTACGTTTCACTGTTTAGTTATTACCTTTTGAAAAACTGCCTTCGTGCGATCATATAATTAATGATTGCTTGTGCATAAATTATTCTTCATTATTATTTTCATTAGAATTCCAACCATTAGGAAGAATGTTGCATTTCGAACGAATTATTAGAGATAAAAATTTTCAATCAGTTTCATTATTTCATCGTTTACGTTGTATGTTAGGAAAACGTGATTACAAACGCCCATTGAACTGTTAATAATCGAATTTCTAGTGATACGAAGGAACACGTGTTTATATTTGCCAAATAGTAATGTTGGCTTAGCGGATCTTTCTCTACACTCGGTCTCATTGAAAAGTTCATGACTTTTCTTTAAATTATCTTGTAATTTCTGTAAGTTGATTCGTGACGTATTTACTTGACGCTTGGGTGATGTCGGTTTGTCTGCCTCTGTACACGTAAGATTTATCCGGCAACATATTGACAAGATTGCGTATTTTCTTGTTTTTTATTTCTGATCAAATACTTGCGAAAAATTAAACGGCCATGAACATTCTGTCGTTGCTTCGACCGTAAAACGATCCGAGCAACAAAAGTTTATCGATTCCCATTTTTTTTAAACCTTTGTAAAAAAAAAACAGAAATTATTTTGTTCATTTTTTTTTTGGAATCTTACGAGGCTTTTTTTCTACTCTTTCGCCAAGGAGATTTATTTTAAGCATGCCTTTGAAATTCCGTGTGACTTTTATAAATAGTTAGTCACACAGTTTTACGATCCAGACGTTCGAATTGCATGTGCAATGAATGCTCAAATCCTCAATGTTGACCAACCGTAACAGACAACACTCCCCATACAATTTACTGTCTGGAGCAGAAGCGATTAGCAGCAGGACAGATTATGTGATTCTCTCTAATCTAATAATAGAGACGACACCTGACGTCGGTGCGTAGATGTGTTAAGTGATCATCACGCAGGATTGATGTGAACAAGTTGAATCATTGAATCATGTTTAACATTGATCGTGCTCGTTGAGTGAAAAATAAAAACATTCAAAATTTGGCCAAGCTCGTTTAGAGGATCGAAAAAATAATAAAGTATTCAAAAAATTTATGGAATTGGATAATTTTTTCTTTCAGTTTTGTTTAAAAATTTTACAATTCTCGTGACAGAACAACGGGTTTGCTGCGTCAGTCCCGAAATAACACGGTGCTCTCTATCAAATATCTCTGCGTTCTGGAGCAATTTTTTAACCACTAAAATTCTCCTCGTAAATCTGTCTTTTTCAGTGTGTAATCTTTAGCATCTTGAGCGATAATAAAATCATATTTGAAAATATAACTCCTGCGAAATATGCCCAAGCCTGTTCACAAACCGTTGTGTGGAATTAGTGATAATTTTCACGATGTAATGGCTAATTTTTTCATTTCAATTTCAACCAAGTTTTCGTTTTTCGTGCGTAATAAGAAGCGAGAGGCAGGATGAACGCTCGTTTTTGTGTATAGTTCTGGTGTCCACATACTATAAAGATTATGTTGTGAATCAGCAAGAATATTAATTTTCTAAAGCGTACGCAGCTTCCAAGCCCCAGCGACGAATCCACTCCTCAATTCGCACTAATTGAGTTAACCGGGAAATAACGAATTGCTTGACGATTGCTGATAAGGTGGTTATCAGGTATCTCGAGGAGTTTAGACACGAGAACTGATTAATGGTCTCGTGCACGCATACGCAAAAGCGTGCTCGATATAAACAAGCGCGAGTGCGTTTAAATACTGACGATGTATGGTTACGTCAACAACTTTCAATATTGGCCTTTTCTCAAGCTTCGGAAAGAAAAAGTCCACAATCAATATTGTTTCCAACGTGAAAAGCACGTGCGTCTGTACGAATCGTAAAATCGTAGCGTCGTTGAAAATCCTTATCACTGAATTCCAAATCTTTTTGTTTTTTGTAAGCAAAAAAAATCTCAAAACAGTATCAATTCGTTTTGATGGACTGTATATAGTTGATAACTCGGGGAATCAGAAAATCGAATTCTTCGGATGGATGCTCAACGGGAAAACGATAAAGGAAATCGTTATTGCGATATATTTATCGTTGCCGATCGAATCGGATTATGGAAGAGTTCTAGAATCTTTTGCTATTTTATCGAAACTTCAATCAAGTTATTATCTAATTGATACTCGAATCTGATCGAGCTTGAGGAGGATATTCCAAAAGCTTTTTTCCTCGGAATATTTGTGCGATGACGTAGCGTAATGTGACAGCTTGTTACGCGACGTGTAAATATAAGGAGCAACGTTGAAGACAATGATTCACTCGTCACGTCGCACTTCAGTCAAATGACGGAAACGAAATTTCTCGTATGACGAAACTGACGTATTTCGATTATTCGGAAAGTGAAAATGTCGCTCAATTGTACACCAAAAGGCTGTTTGCGTTAAAGAAAAACAGAGAGTGTACTCTTCGCAGTGTTGAAACGATCAACTTGCTTTTGTAATGAAATTTCGTTATCGGAGATTGTCCCCATTTTTTGGGTTCAGGAGTATGATTGAAAAATTATCATTGACGCGATTAGAGAGGGCGATCGATTTTCGAGGAGCAGTCTTTTGCGATACCGGTCTTGGAATTATGAAAAACGTGGTATCCTTGATCGTTTGATAAGAGAGTTCCAAATCGTTTATTCTTTAAATGCATTTTTATATCGCAGATAATCGATAATAAAAATTCATTGACGGTTTATTGCAGCCATTAATTAATCCTCATAGATATTGGGATAAAAATTTAATAAAGAAATCATAAACCGAATACTAAGCAGATCGAGTAAAATAAAGAAAAATGGCAACGAGATTATGTTTTTTTTTTACCATAAAAATTGCAGGTCTAATTGCCCTGGAGCTGATTATCGATCATAACAATGTTCAATAAATATAAAAAACGAAAAAAATTTCCACGCATTCACCTCGATCGATCGATCTGGAAATTCGAAATCATGTCAATGATAATAGCCACGATAAGAAAAATAAATAATTAACAACGTACGAGCAGGGTCAATGCGGTTTTTTTCTTCGTGTCTAGTCAAAATAATTGTTTTTTTTTCTTGCCAAATGATTAATGATTATCGACTCGTAATCGTAGCTCCGGAATCATCGAAGGATTACAGATTCTTTGCAATACTTCGGAAGGAGGAAAAAAGGTTTTGTAAATTTAAAAACTTGGAACTATCAAATTCGTACTTGATGAAAATTTATTGGGTTTTGTATGGTTTGAAAAAAAATGTTTCAAATACCCCTGAGATTAGAGGTTGTTGACATTTTTTAAATTACCGATTATTATACGTTTTTTTTCTTCTTATCTTTACGGAGTTACTATGTGTGTACACCGACGTGGACACACCGATACTAATTGTTGTTCCAGTATTTTGTGAGGTACACGATCAGCTCACACTTGCGAGCTGCACAGTGTGTCACACAAGTATGAGCAGGACTACCACGTGCCTCCGCGAGAAATCGTCAATGGTGATGGAGTGGGGCTCGTCGTGTAAATATTTACTGGCGCATGCGCAGCAGCCCGTATTAATGGTCACGTGATGACGCGACTTATAAACCATGACAGGGACCGGCCGGTCTGTACATTCGTTGAAACTGTGGTGGAAAGCGTGCAGCATTATTCGCTCCTCTGGTTCAACGTTCGTAAAGGCGATTGAATTTTCCAAACTTGTGCGTTTGTTTTAAAAATTGACGGAATAAAGGGAAATAAAAGTTGAATTTCTTAGCGTCATTGCGAAAAGATTTAAATTTACAGTGAATTTTATTATTTTTCGCGGTTGCGGAGCTTCGAAGGAAAAGTTTCGAAACTCTTTTGTTCGCGCGAGTGTCACACACGATCGAATTCGACTCGAACTATTCACCGTTACGTGACGTCATAACAACGTAGTTTCGTTATTTGTTTCAACGTTTTTTTTTTCTCAAGCTTTTAATCAAGTCGCGAAACCTCCAAATCGTACGCGCTGTGTACGACTTTCGGACGAAACTGCAGCGATAAAAATCTCCAATTAAGAGCGTTTTGTTCGGACGAGAGTTCGAACAAGTGGGCAAAACGAGCGGGAGCGGCCTTTACTCGGATCTCAACTTTTCCGACCTCAATTTCCGGTAAAACCCCCCGAGATGGCCGATATGTGGAACGAATGGGACTACTCAAGCTCGAACGGTAAGTTTACAATTGCGAAATACAATCATCAACAAAAAACAACAATCCACCTTGCGGTGACCATTTGAAATTTTGAATTCTGACGTTTCGCCAGTATCATTCCGCGCACCATAATTCGGAGCTCAGAATCTTCAACGAAAACGGAAAAAAAGTGTGCATTTTCTTATGCGATCGAATTCATAACGAAGTAGGATTTAAAAAAATGCTCAAACGATAAGAAACAATGAATAATTATATCGCTATTAATTATTGCGTTATCTTCAGCAACTGCGTAAATATTTGACAGTACCCACACCAACAAACGATGTATATCCAAAATGCGTATCCAAGTTTATGAAAAAGCCGGAAAATCTGTTGCTTCATCGAAATAAAAAGCCAACGAGGCGATATTTTCTATAGCAATGGAAAATTTCAACTCGTCCTATCAATGTGGAAAAAAAAAAAATGCATAGATAAAAAAATTCTCCGTACGTTTCCGGCATTCGTTATTTATTAATAGAGCGATTAAATTTATGATTGTTTAGCACTCTCGGATATATTTAGCAAAGATCGAGAAAGGGGTTATCACGCTTTTGAGAAAACAAAAATATGATGAAATTTATCAGAGATTGAAAATTGATGAAAAAATCGAAATAAACAATAATCCGCGTGGCTTCGTGCTCTACAATAACTTGGTACTGAAAATACACATTCGTGATGAATAAATATGCGTTCGTGAAGAAAAACAGTGAGGTTCGTGCACGTTGAATAATGTCGGATGCTTCTTTCGTTCAGGCTCAATTTTTTCGATCGAGGACTATTTTGAAAACTTGTCTATTAATTTTCTCATCAATTTTCTTTTCTGGCCACTATTTTTTCATGTGGCAGAAAATTAAATCGAATATTTCCTCGCAGTGTAAACAAAATTTTGTTGGAAAAGATGGATATATTTTATTCGATACGTTCAGCTAAACGTTTTGTTTGAATAATCCGAAAAATTGTGTCATCGCAGCAAGAAATATTCTATAAAATCTCTTCGGAAGAAAATTTTTCTCGTTCCCATCGTAAATTTTGCTGACATTTCCATCAGAAACCAAATATATTGCCAAATAAACGAACATTTTGGAATTATGAAGAAAATATTTAGTTCACCGTGTTCAACAAAATATATCGACGATAAAACGAGGAACAAAGAAACTCAGAAAAAAAGGCGTGCGCTACGTGAAGATTTTCGTATCATTTCGTCCTCTATTTGATGGTGTCGAGCCTTCTAATCAAATAACAACGAAAACGTGATGTTTTTGGGATTCCAGTTTCGTAGGAAAGCGGAATTTAAAACATGCCAAATGTATTTTCATTCATCATGAGTTTGGTTTTGTTAAACACGCAACTTTAGATTTTATGACCAACCAACGCGTTCCGAGATAAAATCATAATCCTAACGTAAACTTTGTATGCGAATAAACAAGGCTGTGCGATAGGTATCGAAGTTAACAAACGTCTCAGTTTCGAAATAATGACAAATCCATCAGTAAATTAGTCGTCGAAAGCAACCGATGCGCGCAGACTCCAAATAACTTCCGTCTGAAACGAAATCATTTTACAATGTTTTTTTTTTTACAGCGTTCCCATATTTGTAGCTACGAACCATTAAAAAAAAAAAATGTTATCCTGGAATAATGAGAAATCGTTATCTCAGACGTTGAGTCACTGATTAGTTTGTTTTTTGAGTTGTCGTCTGGTGCGCGTGTTTCAAAATCCAGTTTTTCCTCAATGGTTTTAAAAATTAATTGGGAATTTCACTATAAAAAAAAAATGTCATTTTTATTAGCAAGTGATCCCAACAGTATAGAGAAAAAAAAAAAACAATTTCATTGTGTCACATTTTACGGCAGAATCGGAAACATTTCGGTATAAAAATTTCTCTGCTTCCTTTTATATTTATCCGCCATGATTATCGGTATATTAGCGTAACACAAAAAAATTCAACCATCAGGAAATATATTTTCCAAAACGTAACCACGACTTTGGCGTCGTTTATATTCCTAGATTTTTCTTGGCACGAGGGATAATGAATATTTTGTTAATTTTTAATGGATGACAGATTTTTGGGGGGAACGGGCATGTCCATCGTTTTGTCGTTCCGATGTAAAAGTTGTTCCAAGTCGCTCTGCCACCCAAAACGTACTCATCTATTAATTCGTGAAATATTCGCAAATATGTTCAGGGCAATGTCAACTTCTCTGCTGCTCATATGTATATATACATAACAACTCGTAGGGGATACGTAAAGGTGGAGGGACGATTTGTGAGAGAGGAATATAAATAACTCTTGTCCAAACAAATAACTTCTCATTTTGCCTGCGTGTATTGTCCTTACGCAAACAATCAGGTCAATATTGCAATAAAGATCGAGGCTACCATCAACCGACTGATCTCTCGAAAAAGTCTCTTCTACCTGATTGCCATAATTCATCAACTATTCCCAGAGGTTCCATGCATCTTGATTGTGTTATTTGATGATCAACTTGTCGTTCCATTATAATGATCTGGTCAAATATCGCAATGAGCAGAGTGAAATTTCATCGTTGTCAAACACCAAAAGTTATTTTTACTTTCAGTCAATGTCCCGATTTTGTTTGAAAGCCTGAATTTCGATCTGTCCTTATCGGTTGGTCTTTAGAGACGACAAGTTTGTTAAATATTTCAACAAACTTTGGAAATTCTTGTCGTACCAGAAATAATGGTAAAAATTCTCTTTCTGAGCAAATTGCTTCGTGAACCAGGTTCGCAGAGTTTTTCGAGTTTCACACGAGACTGTCATTTCTCTACGCGACGTGGCACAAATCGTTTGCAGTCCTGCTCGAAGAAGAATGTAATTTTCGTCGCATTGACCTGAAATCTTAACCTGCTCCTCCGTGTGCCTCGAAAGCCACGTTATTAAAGCCGCGCGGGGGACTGAAAAAAAGTATATTTGAAAGGTTGAATTTCTCGCGACTGTGGCGGGGTCGATGTTTGGCGAAAATAGAGGGCGCGATGTCCGTGCCAAGCGAGCTTTTCGTGCATGCTGAGTAACATCCCCGGAAGCAAGTCCGGAGGAAAGAGAGTCCGTAAGTCATAAGAAAACGTGACTCGTTAGG
Source organism: Hyposoter didymator (assembly GCA_037952995.1). NCBI lineage: Eukaryota > Metazoa > Arthropoda > Insecta > Hymenoptera > Ichneumonidae > Hyposoter > Hyposoter didymator. The sequence continues at coordinate 2,703,299 of JBAJMU010000007.1, forward strand.
CATCGCGTTCATATATATTCACGAAACGCTTAATATTTTATTAATGTAAGTGGAAAAAAAACAAAAGTAGGAAAGAAATAAAGAAATACATACAACGTGATGAGCTGCGACTAGTGATTTTTTTATAGCAGGCCAGTTGAACGCTTTGCGTCGTAAATGAAAATCAATAATTTTCCTGGTCGTCGGGGCTTTGCGGCCGATGCACCTGGTCGCTTATGTTATACGACGGTCTCAGGAGGAACGTACACCGAGAGGGTCGCGGACCTTAGTTATGGCACTCGTATACGCTTCGTACACGAATATGTACAAATCTCTGCATAACATATATCTATAAGTTTGGATGGAAATACGCGTTTACATGTACCGCCAGCTCTTGCTGATTCCATGCATTCAAAATTATTAGCACGAGCTCCAACCTCGCGATATCACCCTGTGCTCTACCGCAACCAAGAATCCACGCTCTTCAAGCATCGTGCATCAATGTGGAGCGATTTGTCATTCGCGATGAGCTCTGATTCGGTTTCGAGCGAGTGTCTCAATCTCAATCATCTAAATCGATGCTTCATCGATATCGCGAATCATTCGGCGACAAACGTCACGAGCGCCAGCGTCTCGATTACCTTCATTAAATTTATAGAATTTTTTTTTACATTCTTTGAATTAAAATTGATTTAATAGAAAAGATGCAGCGGCACGGTTTTTTTTTTTCAATCACGGCAGTCAAAAAACGTTGTCGCGATCGCCATGTGGAATATGCAGAGTGCTGGGGCGACGATGCACTAGAATGCGGCCAACGTTCTCGTCGCAGTGTTGTTCGCGATGAGTATCGTAACGGTTCTCGTCATTTAGCTGGCAGATAAACTACCGTAATCCATGACTTCCGGAACAAACAGCAGAAAGATATTTTGAGCGAAGGAAGTTTATAGAAATTGCTTAGAAAATGTGAAAATTGCGAAATGAAATTTGTTTCGCATATACGATCCGCGACGCCGAGCGTCACCTCTCATTGTGGGCTAATGTCTTGTTTAGCAAAATTTGTTGAAAACTCGATGGACTTCTCGTCCTCTATTATGAATGTCCGCGAGGCCGCGTGCATTTTTGAGTCGAGAACGTGGCGTTGACCGGCAGTTAAGAACAGCAAACGAGATGGATCGATCTCCTCGCGATTTATCGTCCGATAAGAGAAAAGGCACACTCGCGCATGCACACACTCACACACAAAAGCACGTGGCAAGTGCATATGAGACGCTTAAGTTTGAAATTAGTCGCAGGAAGTCGCGTGACGCATATCCATATCAATCGATTGATTTCGAACAAAAAGGCAAAACTCGAGATCCTACGAACCAGCATTCATCCAACTTACGCCATTTTATTTCGCAGCAATCGATATATAAGTAACGTTACTCCTTGCACTATCGCCGGAAACCGCTGCTATGGTCTTCCCCTTCCACTTTCACACGAATCGATCGTACGAACAAAAGGCCCTCTCGCTAAATCGTTCCATACTTTTGACATGCATTATTAATCTTTGAACGGGCAACGACGTATCCCGTACGAAATACTGCACGCAGCTCTCCTTCTGCTTCGATAAGTAATTCATGCAAAGTGAATACCTTTCGGTCAAATGCTTTTCCACTCAACCAACAACAATAATTTTTTAAACGAGCTTGTTTTCAGGAAAACTTTACGATTGTTTCGAAGTCTGTTACGACATTTTTTGCACGATAATTGATTAACTTTAGAATTAATTTTGTTCCATCGCATTTCCGTTTGAATTTCAAAAGTAACGACAACGTGCCAAGCCCCAAGCACAACATTTTTTTATTCATCCATTTGCTGTAAAAATTGATTAAAAATTTCTTCGAAGCAACAAAAACGAAAAACGACAGATAATTATGTCCAAGCCGAAAATATTTTTTTTTTTTACCGCCCTCTTCAAATTGTGTGTTTCGGCTGGTCAACGAATGTCAAATCTTTCGAAAATAGCAATCTTGAAAAATGGAAACTCCTCTATAAAAAAAAAAAGTGAGGACTGGATTAGTAAAAAAAATAGGAAAGTCACTGGATTCAGTGGATAAGAGATTTGAACATCGTGACCTATCGAATAACCTGTTAAAGCCATTTGAAAGTGAAATTGAAAATCGACACGGAAATGCTTATTCTAATTGACGTAAAAAAGTTAACACGTGCTCGCGTAGCCAAGTATTTTGACAGGGAAAAACTGGAAGTTTTACCAAGAACCGCGGTATATTAACTTCAAGAAGGGACTGAGCTATAAATATTATTCAAAAAATTGTTATTATTTATGGGATTTTGCAGATGAGAAAAGAAAAACCGATTCAGCGCGTACGAGAATTTTTTTTCAAATTTACATAAATAAAAATAAACAAGACAATAAATCGGAAAAGATTGCTCGTAGGAAACTCAGGAAATGCATTAAAGAACGCGTTGTGGAGAGGATTATTTTCAGCGGATTTCCGCGCGCGATATATCGTATCAGTATTTCATGGATCGTTGATGATAGTGGTGTATATATGCCCAGAAGCTTGTTGTTACGATCGCTTGTCGTGACGACTGATTACAAAATCGTATGGTTTCAATATGCCTTCCGTTGACATTGAACCAATCGCCTTGATATATTCTCTTTGCAACTGACCAATATATATATATGCGATTGACTTTTCTCGCATATATATGAACGAGCAGCGAGAGACACTCCAAGAGTTTTCCTGATGAGCAAAAAGAAAAATGCCGAGACCATTCGGGCAATTCATCGTGGTAACTACTCGTCAATATATGTTCATCGTGATGCATATCGTGGGCCGGAATAGTTAAAGGAACACCAACGTACCACGTGCTTGTTAACTAAACGCGAATCAAACTGCGATATACACACTCTCGCTAACAAGTTTAACGATCCACGTTTTATTTTCTTCGATTCATCAAACATTTATAATAATTCGAGACTAAAAATCTTTTATGCATTTTTTCATCCATTTTGACCGAGAAAATAGCAAAATGAGTCCGTCAATTTTCTAACGTATTGAAAATTCATTTCGAACCGCATTATTGTCCGGGTGTCCTTTCAATGAAACGCCAATGCACCGATGATGCAATTCGCATGCAATAGCGCGAGAGACATGGTTGAAAAACAGTTCCACGATATTTTGGAGACGATGAACAAAAGTTGAGAAAAAAACAAAATTTGGAGTTTGTTCTCCGATGCAAGGAAAATACGTGTAACTTTTTTGTTTCTCTGGCTTATTAATTTCTTCGAGAAATTATTGCGGCAACATTTTTTCCGATTTTTAGGTCGCCGAATCACCTTAAAGAATGTTTTTTAATGAGTTGAAGCTTCTCCAAGCTGATTATTTCGTATTACGCGTCGGCTTAATCGCGAAAATTTTCGGTATAACATTTCGTCGTGCTCCAAAAAAAAACGAGAGAAGACACGCGCTGATGCATAAATTTTACAAGCTCAAGCCACTTATTTACTCACGCGATTACGCGAAATGGGTTCAAACATTCGTCGACTGTGAAACTTGATCTCTCTTTCGACATTGGATTGCAGTTTCTCGGTTGAAAGAACTTTTGTTGCACTTTCAGACACGATTTTATAATCTTGCTCTCGTTGTCTCATTGTTTCTTCTTCCTTCGTGGCATCAATCGTATCCTGACGATGAATTTCCAAAAATTTGACACATTTTTTTAAATTGGTAAGTGAGATCTTGAAAAACACGTGAGCTCGAACTTTTTTTCGAAATTTTATCGAAAAACTTTTGGAGATTACAAGACACGGTGTGTGTATGTGTGTGTTTTTTTTTAAATTATGATAATATGTTAATTAAACATTAACCAAGAGCCAAGTGTGAATCGGTTTGTTTTGAGAAACGAGACTTTTCGTCGCTGTCGAAAAATGACAGCGTTGATCTTCACAAGGTTCCGCGATGTGTGAATCATAGTAAATAAAAGAGCAGAATGAAGGTAAGAAGTGAGAGACCAACGGGGGTTTTGCTGGACCGTAAATAGAAACAGTATTGGACAAAAATGGAGGACGTTGTGAGAGAAGCTGAAATGGTGTGTAGCGCGTGTACGAGCGGTGATAGCCCTGAGGCTGCGAACAGTACAAGAATTCAAGTTTTCTAAACCGGTTGTCATTTTTAAGCGAAAGTGGTCAAACCTGTTATAGAAAATTCAGACATAACTCTTCGCATGATGAATTCGTTGTTTTTTTAAATAGCCCCCTCTGTCCAAAACATGGAAAAATAAACAAATTTGCATTGGACGAAATTTACGACTAGACGAAAAAAAAAAATTTACTCCACGCGCCAAAATCGACATTCCATAAAATTCCTAAAGGGTTTTACTGAATTTTCCGATTAACTTCTGCACCACTGCTCAGTGTCTTTAATTTATAATTTAAATCATTTGACGAGGAAAATAAAACGACAACAATGATCAAAAGAATTTAAAAAAAACTTTTCCTCATATTCGATTCTCGTTGCTCTCGCATCTTTTGTTTTTCTCCTAACGCGTCATTCAATTATTAAGTATACAAAAACACAAAGCCAACGTAGAGTTTGCCTCGTTTTCCGTATGCGACTAAGCACTTAAGCGTGCTGTTCTCATTCGTTATATTTGGACAATTAAAGCCCCTGTTGTATTATTGCGCAGAGCAATAAGCACATGGATCGACGCAGGGGATCATCGCACACGCATATGGACGCCAGAAGCGGAATTTTATTGTTCCGCACATGTGTCTGTGTACATCTGTATAAGTGTGTGAATAATGCAATTGCATGAAGCCCGACAACCTCTTTTATTTGTTGAATACGCAAGGCTGCCAAACAAAAGGGCACGAGGAGCAAACTACTGTAGTAAAAATTTTCAACTTGCGCCGTATAATTAGAAAAAAATGGACAAATTAATGCATATGCGTTTCGCTCGTGCCCTATAATACGTCGGATGATCGAACATATGAACACGCGAGAAACGACATTACGACGATTACTGCCAGACGATACCGGAGAACACTGGCTCGATTGCACGAATAACGCGGTCTCTATACAATTTTCCTTATAAAATTCTTTCGTAATGTTCGAGCCACGAAAGAGTCTGACATCGAGAAAAGTGCGACAAAGGCGAATTGAGACACTTATTCGTATACGTGCTTCAGCAGAGACGCTCCATTTTTGTCTCTCCTTTTATAATGTCACATCACGATTACCAGATCTCTCGACCATTCGCATTCTTATAGACCCGTGATAAAAGTATTACGAGATAATAATTACCAGTAATTGGAAGACAAATTGTAAACGTCGCAGCACTTGAGCAGTCTTGTCATTATAAAAAAATTATTTTTTTTTGTTGCACCAACCTGATGATCGATTGTGACCAATTAACATCAACATCTGCTTAATTACTTAACTGTTTATCGAAACGAAAAACATTCATTATATTACACTGAAAACAAAATTATGTTGGAAAAGATCGATATTTTGTTCGATACGTTCGACCAAACGTTTTTTTGAATAATCCCAAAAATTGTGTCATTGCAGCAAGAAATATTGTAGAAAGTCTCTTGGGAAGCAAATTTTTGTCGTTCTAATCGCAAATTTTGCTGACGATTCCATTAGAAACCAAATAAACTGCCAAAATAACGAAAATTTTGAAATTATCAAAAAATATTTAGTTCACCGTATTCAACAAAATATCGACGATTTTCAACAAAATTTCATTCTCAGTGTATGACCTTTTATCGATAAATTTTGCACATTTCATTCACTTTGGTTATCAAGGGCCCCGCGAAAACATTTTTACTCGCGAATTTTTATATGCAAAATAAGTTGAAATGGCTGCGTTACGAATTTCCGAAATATGGGAAAAACTCCAGCCTCGAATATCAATGAAACGATAAATTGGAATTTGTAATTTTTTTTTTTTTTTTCAAGTCATTCGGCTTTGGATTTTGGGCTCAATGTTGAATTAAAATGTTGAAGATTCAATCATATAATGTCTAGATATGAGAAGAAATTTAAAATGCGTAAGCAAGGCCTGAATGAGATGATGGTAAATCGTTATAAATTGATCCGAGGGTGTCGAGGATAACGATCCAAGTTGTTGTGCGTGTCACACACAATTGTCCGCGATCGCGTACTCAGAGATCACTCACCTCGTCTCTCAATTCGTCGTATATAATAATTTCGCTTCACTCTATTCACCACGGAGACTTGAACGAGGCTGAAGAACTTTAGCATGAATATAAAGCGAACTCACTGACACTAGAGCTTGATTAACTCACAAAGATCTTATTACATGAGTTTTATTCTTTATATCGATTTCGTTACGTGATTCAGCGACGAGGCTCTCGCAAGGTTGATTCCCCATGCCTCGCGGTTATTATAAAGCTCATAATTCTAATTATTTCTCTCAGTGGTAAACAGCAATTTTATTTTTTTAACGAATTAATTAACGACAATTATTCTATTAGTTCTTGCGGTTCTCATAAATTTTGTATTATTTACTTTATCATTTTTTCCATCAAAAAATAACCAATTATTCAAAAAAGTCAAGCAATTGTCAAATTTTCACGACATTCGTTAATCAAGTCCAAAATATAATAATTGCACGCGAGTCTTAAAAATTTGGAAAAATATCTACGACGATGAAATTTGCAAAAAGTAAAACACTAATTTAAAAAAATCAACATATCGATAATTCGATAATTCTAATTATTTCTTTCAGTGGCAAGCAGTAATTTAATTTTTGTTATTTTTTTAACGAATTAATTAACGACAATTATTCTATTAGTTCTTGCGGTTCTCATAAATTTTGTATTATTTACTTTATCATTTTTTCCATCAAAAAATAACCAATTATTCAAAAACGTCAAGTAATTGTCAAATTTTCACGACAATCGTTAATCAAGTCCAAAATATAATAATTGCACGCGAGTCTTAAAAATTTGGAAAAATATCTACGACGATGAAATTTGCAAAAAGTAAAACACTAATTTTAAAAAATCAACATTTTTGCATTCAATGGCGCTTTTCTTTTTCGCAAGACTACAAAGGCGCCAACTGCTGTTGCCTTTCAGTTTGCACGTTCATTAATATTTATCATAATTCAATGACCGCGATTTCCTGCTAGGACTCTAGACATGGTAACAGAAACTTGCTGGTATCACTGAGTGCCCGTATATAATAAAACCAGAGGAAAACGGCTTAGCAGCCTTGCATGCGACGACCTCGAAAACTGACGCTAAGTCTCGGACTCGTTTCCCGGAGTAAACGCTCGGGAATCTCAAAAGCAATTAAAATCGAATGAAGGAGGAAAGAAATAATACGGGGAAGAAAAAAGTGTCGATCTGAAGGCAACGATCGGGATAAATATTCGAAGAATTTTACGATTGTGAATTTCTCATTAGAATCCATACGATCCATCTCGACAAGAAATAAATTCGCTCATTAATGCTCCCCATTTTTTATTCGCAATTGTCTACAATGTTCTGATCGTACTTTCCACTGTTTTTCTTTTTTCGTCAACGTATATTATTGTTAGCATTATTAAAAATTAACGTCCCAAGGATAATTGAGTTCCGATCGACGTGCTGCTGAAATTTTCATGAAAATATATCTCACCGGGAAGCTATCGTGATGAAGAATATATCTTCAACGAAAAACGGTAGAATACAGTGACCCCTCTTTGCATTATATAAGAGTTCTCTGAGCAATATTCTACCGAGTAAGAATACGAAAAGTGTCAGTCAGGGATTTTCTGTTTGGGGGTAAAATAAAATATTCTTTTACTACAGCGAATAAACGGACATTTCTGTTCGTACGCGGAAGTTAAGAATTCATCAATTTCTTTCGCAACGAATGTCGAAGCTCTCTGGCCTTTACGCCATCGATTTTTCCAATCGTGTATTTTCTTCGATATACGTGTTATTGTCATTGATGGAATTATCGCAACTTGCGGCGTTGAAAAAAACTGCAAATCAACGTGCAACTTTGGCCGAAGAAACATCAATTAACGAATGAAAATAAAACGGAATGATGACGACAATTTTTCAAATTTGCATTCGTTTCATGGGATCAAAGTCAATTCCTCAAAGAAAAAATAAAACCTGCGAACGACGGACGTTGCACTTTGTCATGGACAATAATGGCGATGCACACCTTTGCTCGTGAATTCACAAATTAACGCGTCCAAAATTGTAAAACGCAGTTTCCAGTTGAAATTCCAAGTCGCACCGGTATAGATTTCGTTTCTTATCTTTTAGTCAGCAAGAAAAAATGAGTGGAGAATATTTGTCATAGAGCTCAGGGAGAGAGTTATATCACACGAATTCTTCGGACAATATTTGTCCATTTAATTTATTAACAGGAAGAAAGATGAGTCTCCGGTCTTCCGACCTCGAAGATTTAGTGTTTTCGAGCGATATGAATAATTTGTAAATAGATTTACAGCCGCCATATTGAATTAGTCGAACAAGTTGAATCGCCCGAAATCACGAGCCACATTTCATCCTTATCTTGGTCACGAGCCTTTATTTCGATAGAGTCACGAGACAAGTGTTGACGCTTATGAACCGCCACACGAATAAACGCTCACTATGGATAGAGGTGTGTGGATGATATATATGATAAAATTTGACGTGCATTAATGGCGTTAAGTAAAAGTAATGGTTCACCTCGAGTGCGCGTGACGATCTCGAGCTTTGAGCACGGAAGACCTTGCCGCTCGCGAGATCTGAGGCCATGCATTTTTCTCCGATACAAAACTTGTCATCCAGACTCCCCCGATCGAGTGTAAAGAGAAGACAGCGCGCGAGAGTGAGAAACTGATCGAGAAAACTGCGTTATCTTTTGGCCTTGTGCCCTGAGTCGCGCGACGTTTTTCATTCTTCCTTATCGGCAATTAATCAGCCATATCCGCGTCTTTCCTGCCGGTACCACGATATATCGCAATCCTCATCTCTAGGATGCACCGGAATTGCTTATTCTCGGTATTCGTCAAACTTTTTGTACGAGTTTTTTTTTTCCACAAAATCCAGCAATTAACTGACAGAAATAATAATAAAAATCGTGCTGACTTGAAACATCAAGGAATCTCCAGAAATTTCAAAGCATTTTCCATCCATTGATGCAACTTTTAGAGTTTGGATTAAAATTTTCTTAGGGAGAGTTTTTCTGGGCCCGAGAAATTTAGTCGATTCTGCAAATTTAGTTTCTCAGTGTGTACGTATGGGAAGTAAACCAGTTTGTCGAGGGAAACATGGGAAGGAACTTTTAAAAAGATCAACGTCGTTGCTCAGAGCTAGAAACTTGATATAAATCTTTTTCATGCGATGACTCAGTCCGTGATTCATTGTCTTGCCAGATGTTGACCTTGATTATTATTCTGTGCATTTTAAATCGGTGTAACGAAGAATTTAAGGATCTGCGTAATAATCACGTCGCAGAACGAGCGTGTCCCGAGACAAATGCAATATATATATTTTCCTTTTGTGTGTTGTCAATAAAATTAAAGGTCCCAGCACGTGGGTGGAGAGATTCCCAATGGCGGCAGGTTCGCGGCAGAGCCCGGTAAACATCGAGACCGATCGCGCAGAATCCGATCACGAGGCACTAAGCAGCAAACCCCTGCGCTGGAAATATCCGGCATCTGCCTCCCGGAAGCTCGTTAATCCGGGATATTGCTGGCGAGTTGATTGCGACGGCGATGGAACACGTGAGTTTTTTCTTCTCTCTATATATATGTGCATATTTTTTTCTTACCTCCTTCTTCCATTTTTTCAAGTCTCCGGTAAACTATATTGTTCAGTTCTGCGAAATGAGCAGATCGGAAAATATACAGTTTCACTGTGTATACAGAGAAACAATCCAGGAGTTTTTTTAATGCAACAACAACAAAAAAGTAAAGTGATTCCAAGAAACTTGGCTCGTTCAAACATTTCGTTTTTCCAACGTGTCTCGCAGTGTAGGAATTATTATTTTTATTCTATTTTTTATCATCACGCGTCTATTACGTAGTATTTACGATCCAAGAATTTCATAGAAGGTCACAAACGATTTGGAGGTTTTGCTGTCGATTAAAAATCTTTATCTCTCGCACGTAAAAATTCGCTAATCAAATAGCTTCATCGTACGAAAAAGTGAAAATTTTCTTTAAAAAATGGAAACAGAGGTTAACCGAAGCCAATGAGATCGGTAACGACGCATTTGAGCGCGTTCTACCATGACGTCTTCGTCCCGCCATTGGCCGTCACACCAACGCAAAAACTAGTCGCGATCGAACGTGTCGGCAAACCGAAATCGTACGCGTGACGTTCAAAGCGGATAAGAGATTCCGATTCAGCACACGAGGCAACAAGATTTTTAAAATAATTTAAATGTCATTAAGAATTTCATTTTTCTCATCAACCGAACGGAAGCGCGCAAATTATTATTGGTAAAAAAAATTTGATCGATTCCCCAAATTTTATTTCGTTATTTCGAAGAATTTGACATTTTATTAAGTTTCTAAAAATAAGCTCCGCCAGAATCAAGATGCACGAGTTAAATGCGGAGGTGGATGCAAAATCGCGGAGGAAATTTTTGAACGCCGGTTTGATTATCGTTTAAACGACTCCTGACTTGTTTATAATCGAGAGCACGTGACCGTACATTTCGTTTAATTGTACCATCGTATATGTTTGCCAAACTACGTTGTAAACGAGGGAACGTTCGCCATTCTGACCAGGCAAGTTGAAGCGTTGAGTTTGATAAATCGTAAGGTGACTTGCGACGCACATACAGGGTGACATTTTTCTCACTCAAAGAAAAAAAACATCCATGATTTTCAAACGAATCGAGGAAACGAAACGAGGAAAAACAAAAATTGTTCCGCCTCGAAAATCAAGAGAATTATCGAATTTTTCAGTTTCCAAAAATATCCTAAGCATTTCCATATTCTCGGTCCATTTCCTCGGTGTATAATGAGCCACACTGAAAAAACATGTGTTAAAAATCGTCGATATTTTGTTGAATACGGTCAACTAAATATTTTTTGATAATTTCAAAATTTTCGTTATTTTCGCAGTATATTTGGTTTCTAATGGAATTGTCAGCTAAATTTACGGTTGGAACGACTAAAATTTGCGTCCGATGAGACTTTCTACAATATTTCTTGCTGCGACGATACAATTTTTGGGTTTATTCAAAAAAACGTTTAGTCGAACGTATCGAACAAAATGTCGATTTTTTCCAACAATTTTTTTTTATCAGTGCATCAATTCTCTAATTATTCGCTACCAGTTACCCACGCAATCGGATGTTTTTCTTGAAGCCCCAAAAATTTGTAACGCTTTGGCTTTTATTTCGATACTTTTTTTTTTCACATCCTCACGACACCCTGTAGATAATAATGTTCGTGTACGTACATATACGAATGTAAGTACCCCGATAGGGCAAAAGAGTTGGGGTCAAGAACGATATACGACGGTTATGATGAACCACATAATAGTTAATCGAGCTCATCCTGTAACAGAGGGAGATATAGCAAAGTGAATTTTCGTTCATCAAAAACGCTGGCAAAATGTGTCACGAAAAAGGTTTTTTTTTTTTCTTCACAATCGTCTCCGATGTTGAATTTTTTTTTTTCATTACAGCAATTCTGTGATAAGTCTCTTAATTTTTCACATTTTCGTTTCTTCATTTTCAAAAGTCATTTCATTTATTTCTGGCTTCAGTGTTGAGCGGTGGACCATTAATGGATGACATTTACAAGCTAGAGCAATATCATTGCCATTGGGGATGCAGCGATTCGCGAGGTTCGGAGCACACTGTGGACGGACAAGCCTTTGCCGGCGAGGTGAGTAACCAAATTCGTCATCGAACGAGCAAGAATTAAAAAAACAATATCATTAAATATCGTATGGGAATTTCCAATCGAACGTAACGAAAGTAACGAAAAGAAAAAGAAAGTAAAAAAAACGTAAGTTTGCTCTTCAGAGTCATGGAGAAAAATTCGGAAAAAAATTCCAGTGAAAAAAAAAACGAAAAGTTTTATTTTCTTAATAAAAAAAATTCTATTCGCTTCGGAGTCTGCCTCAAACGAGGGCACTTGCCAACAGGTATGATCCATAAAAACAAGTCACGACAAGGTGCACCGACTCGAGAGCAGGCAATAGAAGAGAATTAGACTTTCTTGTGCCAAGAGAATCGCTTTGTGTCAAGGAGTCACAAAGTGAGCAGCAGCTGGTCGATCTTCTTTTCGCCATAGTACAATTTCCGGTCCCCTATTAGTGTGAAAGTAACGAGCATTGTTTATTCCGTAACTGGTGTCAGTCACGAAACAGCTCAACAATAAACGCAGCAATTTATTTTGGCCAAGCGATTAGCGTTATCGAGATTGGGCGAAGCTCATTACCGTTTAGTGCACAAAGCAAAATAAACATTCGCAGCAACGTTTTTTCTTCGAGCCAATGAAAAAATCAACATTTTTCGTACACTTGATTATTCTTCGTGGTTCGTGTTAGCAACTAACGCGTCGTTAGGTATTTAGCTTCGAGAATTAAAATCTGCCTGCATCTCCGATCGCTCTACGATCACGTGAGAGATTTTTTCTTCACGTTACGCACGATCGGTGTGTGCATGGTTTACGAGTGCGAGGTTAATCGCGAGGGAGGAGCAGCACCAATTAACCGATCATTCAACGATGTAATGGCCCGTGAAAAATCGATGTCAACGATTATTTCGAATCTGCTGAAAAAAATCACTGCTCGTTGGTCTTTCGTAGTAAAAACTAAAAACTCAACCGAACAAATGCAGAGAAACTTGCGCGCGGTTATTCCATTTTTTAAATTTATTTTTCCTTTGCGATGTCACGACAGCGCGCACTCAGCCAAAGATTTATCGAGAAAATATCCCAGCACACCAGGCCGACCCGGTTTACATCCGAAACCATATTTTATTCAACGAGTCACGTTCCTCGTATTTCTATGTCGTTGTCGTTCTTCCTATGTATCCCCAGGTATTCGCCTATAGATATATCAATATTTTCTTTCCTTTCTCACGCCTATATCAACGAGATCGAATTCGCGCTCTAAATATTGCCGCCATTTTCTTCTCGTACGTTATTTACACACATTGCGCATAAATATATCGCCGACTTGCGCGAGCGAATCGAGCCATGTCATGGCTTCGCATTTTCAACGCGTTCTTCTTCTTGATAATTCGATCCTAATCATTAAGAGTAGAAAATTAAGGATTCTCCACGCTCGCTTCTGCGAAGCCGGCCATTTTCTCCCATCAAAATTTCAGCACTTGGCAAATTCTACGATCATCTCAGCTTCGAATACTTTGCTTCAATGTTTTTTCGTGAAAATCGAAAATCATAAACACGTCGACGGTCGCCACGCGAATACGGGATCGCGAGTTATTAATGCGCGGCCACACACGTGCAATAACAACGAAACTAAATAAAACTTGAGACGAAAGCGTTTCGGAAATTTTTCGAGGATAAATAAGTCGCGTTTTGATTTTTAGCTCGATTTTCATTGATTTTCGAATCGTTTTTCCACGTTAAATTGCCCGGAAATGTGGTAGAAATATTTCAAGCTATACTTGTCCAAATTTCTATTGAGCGATTTGAAAGAAAAAATGTTGCACGCAGTAGAAAAGATTTCCACGACATTTCATAACAATGTGAACTTTATAATCATTATTTTAAGCGCGCACAATAATTAAGGTATAACTATCGCAGAATGGGTTGATTTAGGATTTTCTTGAAATTTAGTGTAAATATTCTTGACATTAAAACGAACAACTTTCCTATGAGACGAAACATTTTCTGCCGTCTAGAATTTGAGATATTTCATTTCCAATTTTCTATTTTTCCCATCTAAACGCATGTAAATTGAAGTGACGTTTCGTTAAAAAAGTTGCAAGAAAAAACAAAAGAAACGCGACTTCAATTTACATGCGTTTAGATGGGAAAAATATAAAATTGGAAATGAAATATCTCAAATTCTAGACGGCAGAAAATGTTTCGTCTCATAGGAAAGTTGTTTGTTTTAATGTCAAGAATATTTACACTAAATTTCAAGAAAATCCTAAATCAACCCATTCTGCGATAGTTATACCTTAATTTGTTGTTATGTGCATGATGCTTAAGAAATTATTGTCTCAATTAATCGCTAATTTCACAATCACATGTACAGAATGTGAAGAATCGTGGCCCCAAGTTTTTAAAACATCGCGACTGCATGGGTCTGGCCAACAATTAAGAAGCCTATTAAACGAGTCAATTGCCAATCCCCATATTTTATATATAAATACGTCTGTGTATATATATGTTTCTAAATGTTCGTACATACATAAAAAAAGTATGGAGGAACGAAAGAGTTTTGACGAACGTGAAATGTTTCAACTCCATCGTTTACGACTCTGGTAATTAATTCGGCGATTATAATCAACGCGAGCAAAGTGGATGAAAATGGTGTCTCTTATATTTCGAGTACTTGTATTATTCTATGCGACGTTCCTACGTCAACGGAATCACGTAATCGTTTCATCATGATCGTTAGGATCCACGATTCACCTAACGATCAATTATCGATATACACGTTGTATATTCTCACAAACGTCTCTCTCAGACGTTTCACATATGGCTTTCTGTCGACTGACGTCTCATCAACTCGTTTGATGCAATTTGCGGTCTGCTCGTGAAAAAACATTCTTCAAGTTTTGTCGTCGCATCTTCTTTTTGTCTTGTCCTCCTCCTTAGTATTCCTCGAGCTTCTAATTCACTCTTTTTTTTTCGTACGTGAGGATTCCCAATAACTGCATAGACTTTGGAGGTGAAAATCGAAATGAATTTATAAATTAATCGTTTTCTAATTTTTCTGCAGACTCTAAGAAAACAATGGTTTTTTTTGTTTTTTTTTTTCTTTGCATTTGTGACATTTTCCTCGAGCCCCTAGCTTCCTATTCCTCGAGCTTCTAATTCACTCTTTTTTTTCGTACGTGAGGATTCCAAATAACTGCTTAGACTTTGGAGGTGAAAATCGAAATGAATTTATAAATTAATTGTTTTCTAATTTTTCTGCAGACTCTGAGAAAAAAATGTTTTTTTTTTCTTTGCATTTGTGACATTTTCCTAAAATTTTATTGGAAAACTGATCGATTGGTTGATCGATTTGATCGACTGATTAAAATTGCATTACACTTTCGTGTGGATGATGAAGAAATAATGAATTTCTCATTACAGTTACACCTTGTGCACTGGAATACGAGCAAGTACAGGACCTTCGCCGAGGCAGCCAAAGCGCCGGACGGTTTGGCCGTTCTCGGAGTATTTCTCAAGGTCAGTATCACCGGATTCTCAGGCTTGTATTTTTTATCTCTGGAAAAAATAGCTCCCATAATCGGGAACGAGAGCTGCGGACGCGGCGACGCAATTTGACTTAATTTGTAGGTTCTTTGGTGGGCGCGGCCCAAAAGGGTATCGTGAGTCTAATGAGCTTGGAAAATTGCATATCCACCGGACGAGGCACTCAAATTAGAATAATTAGTCGGTCTTTTCGACGCGAATTACGCGTTGACGATTCTCTTGATGTATCGGGGCAACAACAATTTTTCAAACTCGACAATTTTTAAAATAATTAAAAAACATGAATTCCTAGGAGTTGAAAAAAAAAAATTAATTTTTATTCACAAACGCAAATGTGTGAAGCAGTCGAAAAAATTGATCAACGATTATTTCATGTTCGCATTATCTCGCAGTGTTTTTTATAGATCTTTCCAATTCGTTTAATCATCAAATTGATTTTTCTCTTTTGCCAAGACATTTTTAGAGTGCTATTCGTTTTGTGTTTGTTTTTGCCGATCAATATGGATTGCATTGAGTTGATTGGATTTGCACGGATGTATTAGAGAGAATCAACTTGTTATGTACATGAGAAAGAAGCCTCCTCGGTGTGCTCGTAGTTTCGCCTGACGAAACGTATCGCGACACACCTTGCCGCCGTCGCATATCTGCGCCCTTTCTTGGATATGACAATCCCTTAATATATACCATAACATAGCACTTGTACGGTTGCGCGAAGCACCTACACGTCAATCCACAATTAGCTCCAAGCTTTTACCTAAGTCTCGTAAGCTCTGAACAGAATTTGCAAGCATAGCGAAACGCACACTCGCACAGTCACAGTTATTATCCAAAAGCACTTAACAGTGTTGGGCAAACACGTTCGAATGTCATGATGGATTATTTCCAAACGATAATACCAGGAATATCGTTTAACTGCCTCATTCCGATCTAAAAATAAAATTCTTCTCGTTGACTATTCATTGACAAGCGTTTCTGTCAGCTACCAGCTCCAAAAGAGTGACAATCGTTTTTTTTAATAAAATATAAAGAAAATAATTTTGAAGGTCGTTGCATAAAATTATTAAAAATCCTGTCAATTTCGCTTTTTTGCCAAATTTCAGTTTCAAACAAATCCTTGTTATTCGGAAGAAAAAGAAAACCGAATGCATAGGAAAATAAATTTGAGTACAGAAGAATCGTCTGCATTGACGAGCGTTTCTGTCAGCTGTCACCTCCAAAAGAGTGACAATCGTTTTTTTTCAATAAAATATAAAGAAAATAATTTTGAACGTCGTTGCATAAAATTTTTAAAAATTCTGTCAATTTCGCTTTTTTGCCAAATTTCGGTTTCAAACAAATTCTTGTTATTCGGAAGAAAATGAAAACCGAATGCATAGACAAATAAATTCGAGTGCAGAAGAATCTTCTGCATTGACAAGCGTTTCTGTCAGCTGCCAGCTCCAAAAGAGCGACAATCGTTTTTTTCAATAAAATACAAAGAAAATAATTTTGAACGTCGTTGCATAAAATTATTAAAAATCCTGTCAATATCGCTTTTTTTCCAAATTTAAGTTTCAAAAAAAGTCTTATTGTTCGGCAGAAAATGAAAACCGAAAATGCGAAGGTGAATA
The DNA here is from genome assembly GCA_037952995.1 of Hyposoter didymator. Classification (NCBI taxonomy): domain Eukaryota; kingdom Metazoa; phylum Arthropoda; class Insecta; order Hymenoptera; family Ichneumonidae; genus Hyposoter; species Hyposoter didymator. The sequence goes on from JBAJMU010000007.1 coordinate 2,720,284, forward strand.
AATTCGAGCGCAGAAGAATCTTCTGCAGGGAGCACTCGGAAAAAACGACGATTAAATTTCTTCGTTTGTTTAATAATTCACAAAAATTCTCGTGTTTTGCCTGCTTTTCGTCGTATAAATTTTTGTTTTAATTTATTTCTGTCGTTACACTAAAAAATGACAAAAATTAACGATCGCTTTATATTGTTTCACGAGAGCATAAGAACTGCATTGAAATTTGCACCGCGCTATTGTTCGGAGTTAGGATTGTGAATATTTTCCATTGTTACGTAATAAAAAAAAATGAGATTCAGAAGATTCGAATGCACTTGAACGGCCATTGGATTAGGTAATCGCAAGAATAAACGCTCAAGTTTTTAGCATACGCGAATTTTGTTATCCGCTCATGAATTCGAAGCGAATTTATAGCGTGCGAATATTTGTAATCGCGTCGAGCGACATTCGCGCATAACAAAGACGCGGATAAAAACATAAACGTTCTTGGTAACCGCGTTAACACTCTGGCTACGTGTCTGGAACGATTGATTTACCGTCTACTAATCAACAAATTCAATTTAAACATTCCGCACATCGCGCCACGTTTGGCCGCCGTCACATGTTTATTTTTATTTCTTCTCTGAACTTGTCATATTCTCCGCACTCCATTTTCCGCCATTGTCTTCGACAAGAATATTTATCGCTTCAAAAAAAAAAAAAAAAATGAAAAATGATTTACAGCTTAAAATTCGAAAAACAATAAAATTTCCAATTCTTTCTGGAGTCATTCCTGCCATTAATGTCTCAGTCAATCAGAAAAACCTCATTCGTTACTGCTCGTTGAAGGACAAGCAAGAAAAAAAAGCAAACAAGAACGAAACGATTTTGGAAAGTCCGGAATTGAAACCGAAATGAATCTCCTATCGATATGTTTCATTTTTGTTGCAACCAAACTATGAATAAATCGTTGAAGCACAAAGATTGTGTCAAATTTCCGAAACTGTGCATTACGAAAATCGATTTTTTATCTTAAAAAACAGTCACGGAAATTAGACTAATTTATCAACGACGTAGCTCGTCACTGATAAAACAAAAGAACATGGTGAGGGATAATGTATGGCATTACGATAATATTTTGTTATCCAATGTGCCTCGTTTCTGAATTTTTTAGCCAATCTTTCGATTTGGACAATAAACGAAGAAAAAAGAAAATGCGTAGGAAAATATAAACGATCCGACACGACTCACGGTTTAACGAAACGTTCCAACTGACCGCCTGGTTCCTTCTACGACGAAACTTGCTTGACAAACGACAATGAAAATATCAACGGAAAAATGGACACAAAGTCATCGAACTTATTCTCAACCTGGTATTATTTTGTCACGCAGGTGGGAAAAACACACGAGGAAATGGACAAGATTGCTCGTATGCTGCCATACGTCTCACACAAGGATGAGATTGTCGAGGTCATGGAACCCATTGATCCCAGCAAATTACTTCCTGGTAAGTTTTTTTCCACTAATTATTCTCATTTTCTCAGTTTGTACGAGTATTGAATCGAGAAGATGACTTTTACAGTAAATATCATGATCGTTTCTGAAACCGTAACGATTCGCCTTCAACTTTAAAATTATTAAAAACATTTTTTTATCTTTTCGTTACGAAAAAATAATTTTACAACATTTTTTCTTCATCAAGTTGATATTTTTATGGAAATTTACATTTCGATTGAAAGTTCCCCAGTGAATACAAATTTAATAAAGTTTATTACAAGTTTTCAGCGAATCATGCAGTTGCAAGTTCTTCTCGACTCAAGCTTGTTTCTTAATAATTGACTAACATTCAAATGAATTGTCATCGAACCAATAAGTGATTAATGCTCATTATGTAATTATACGTTAAAAGTAAAAAAAAAGCTAGAATAATAATAACGATAAATAAATTTTGTCGCCATCAAAGCGCTTGCTTGCTAAATCGCATTAATAAATAATAAGAAATAAAAAGGTGCCTTTTGGTCTCGTATTAATGGAGCTTTGTTGCGATTATTTTTCTTCTTTTTATTTATCTCCTTCTCTATTGCGAATTTGATATGTGTGATACGAAAAACTACTATGGCTAGTACGAGGTGGACGTGTAGGGGCGCACAAATGCATTAATCCGTGCATGCGCTGGGCCGACCGAATCATACGACAAGAGAACAAGTGTGGTTTCCAAGGTTTGTCAATATTCAAAGTCAAATGTTGATGTCAACTTTGCACCATTTCTAGCACACGAATAATGCACGTGCACCAATGCACACCCAGCAATCTAGTTCATTTGGCATTAATTGAGCTTTGCCCGTAATTAATTCTTAATTAATTAATTAAACCCTGCAATTTAATGAATTTTTCCAATCTCCACAATAAAAGCTGACATTCAACGCAAGTTTTCAATGTTGCGGTTGCAAATTATTGTTCGGGAAGAGCGGTGGCTTGCTTAATCATTCTCACAACTTACACTGAAAATAAAATTTTGTTGGAATTGATCGATATTTTGTTCGATACGTTCGACTAAACTTTTTTTTTTTGAATAATTCCCAAAATTGTGTCGCTGCAGCAAAAAATCTTGAGGAAAGTCTCTTCGGAAGCAAATTTTCGTCGTTCCAATCCTAAATTTCGTAGATAATTCCCCAAAAAAGCGAATGTGCTGCTAAAATAACGAAAATTTTGAAATTATTCAAAAATATTCAAAATATCGACGATTTTTAACAAATTTTCATTCCCAGTGTAATAAAACTCCATGGCCCATCCTAACAAATGAAAAAAAATAAAAATTCTTGTTCATACACGTGCGTTTACGATTGTACGAAACAAACGGACCAAAATCATTTATGTCGCTGAGAATTTCGAAGCTGCTTTTAAAATTTATCTCTTTTTCCTGATGAGAACTTGGAAAAGCGTTTGTTGCCAGTTTCCTTTCGAAAGAGACTCGTTACATTGGAAATGGCTGATTGCCCAAACATTCAGAGAAAACGACAACAAAATGTTCCGCGTGTTTCCAACGTGTGCATGGTATTGACAAGTTTGAACGTTGCTACGAGTTTTGGATTGCAGTATTTTTTCAAAATTTCACTGCCACACAGGACTATGAACTTTTCCCACACGTTTTTATTTTTTTCACTTTCGTACAGTATCCTAATTATTATGTTAGCATCGGCACCTACGGGCACACTCTGCATGATGCTCCTTAATCGAGTCTTTCCATACGTAATTCGAAAGTCTAATTTGCCTTTTTTTTCTTTCTCTTTCCTCGTCGATGCTCCAGACGACAATGGATACTGGACTTATCTTGGCTCGCTGACAACTCCGCCATGCAACGAGAGTGTAACTTGGGTCTTGTTCAAAAAGTACATCGAAGTCTCCCATCATCAGCTCAACATATTCCGTAACCTGAGAAAGTTTCCGCGTGGCGATGAGTGTCCGTGCCATGACAATCACGGAGCGGTAAGTTTTTATATATGATCGTTATCGCTTTTATCAAATACCATTTTTCTCACTCCCGAATTTACAATTTCAGCCAATTCTAGTTAAACTTTTATCTCCTTAATTAACGAAGAATAATTTTCGTAATAATTGAAAAAAAAATCGTCAAATATTCCATCTCCTATGTATTTCGATTTTTTAAAAGGTAATCAACAATTTCCGTCCACCATTGCCATTGGGAAATCGTGTTCTCCGCGAGTACGGAAGCCTGTAAGAACTTTGCGAGGCTGTCTGGACAGTTCGACGTGATGATCGCGTGGAAATTATGAGCAGAAGAAAAAAACAACAACAACAACAAATATTATAATTCTGCCTCCCACGTGCCCACGAGTTTCCACCATAACGGCTATTCCGGGGGGTTTTTTAAACCCGGAAGGATAGAGATTAAGAAAGAGAGAGAGAGAGGAGCGAGTGACAACAAATAAAGATAAACTTTGAGCAGGAAAATTATATTTTTGACAGAATCTCGGAGGTTTCAATGCCTTTTTGTTTGTTACGCAGGACAATTCAGAAAATTCGTCCAATTATTTAGAGTATTAATAATTCAATTCACCAATCCAAAGTACCTCCAAGTTAGTTCGGAACAAAACGTTGTTTTAGCTTTAAAAAAATGGTTTTTCAAACGATTCCACGATTAGCCTTCCACGTGCTCTCAATTCGAAAAACTAAAATATACCATTGCATGTAATTTCCGAGTGTGTGTGTGTGTTATTAGTCAGTGTCGAATTTCGATGTACGAGATTGCGCATCGTAAAGTTCAACAAAACAAAAACAAAAAAGGATATTAAATATTAACGAATTAATCCACTTACGTTATGCCTTCGGATCGTGCCTAAATGTGCTTTACAGAAAAACATGGTTAACAGTTACTAAAATCGAAAACGTTCAAATAAAACTTGGTGCGTTGGATGTTAAACTATTTTTACGTAAACGGATATTCCCAAGAAACAAGACAAGCGAAAAGCTGTGGATGTGCAGCTTTGAGAAGCTGCGAAAACCGCAGCTCTTCATATTTGTCATAAAAAATTTCCAAAACTCAATAATTCGTCCAAAAAGTTTGTGTACACGAACGAACCAGCCCGTATCGAAACAAACACACCAAACGATATTCGAAAACTCGTTGAAAAAAAATCGAGTCTGCATTTTGTCAATCAAGCAAACAAAATAAATGAATAAAATTTCTACAATTTAACGAATTCGAATAAATATATAAATGTACGAGCGAGAAATTTTCGTGCGAATGTTCGCCTGTTTATAATAAATATATAGAAACTATACATATATATACTACTTTCGTATACGTCGGGTCAGTGATGCTTGTGATGTAATTGCTCATATATATATATTGACAAGTCTATTATTACAATTGTCATGAGCGAGCAATTTCTGGCTTAATATTATTATTATTATTATTATTATTATTGTTGTTGTTAACATCCTCGTGGAGTAACCGAGGAAATATATATATTCACGCACTAACGTGCAACCAGCGATTTATTTAAAACATATTATTCATCAGCGAGGGAGTTTTAATGAGAAAAGAGCAGAAAAGAACAATAAATCGAACCATTTTTTTCGTAGCATACGGACAGCCCTGTCGATATTGCAGTATTTTTTGCAACAAGTATACGAGTCTATACTTTTTCGACAGGTGACTGGTCACCAGAGCGTATACACACATATTTATATTCGTTTTGGACCAACTCGCCCCTACTGAAAAAATATCGAAACTTATTAATCCATACGCAGTATAGAAAAATGTTTATTTATTTGGCGATCGTGAGCGTTCGTAAGAAACGCAATACACCGTGAAAAATAGTTATTTTTTTCGTTTCTTTTTCGTTCGCGTCTGCGTTTTGAGAAAATATCAAATTTCGTTTCGATTTGTTTTAGTAGCGTGTATGTGAGTGGTAAATTTGTGCTTCACGTGCTTCGATGTTATTGGAAGAGTTGTTGCGAAAAGGAAAATACAGTGAAAGAGATGCAACGAAAATTGTCACCTTTGTGTAGATGCCAGAATAGAAGACTGTTGATCAAACGGATTTGAAATATTATCACTGTGATAGTGAAAACAAAAAAAAAACACAAAAAAACAAACAAAAGCTATTGAAATTTTAAACAATAAACAAAAAACGTTTGCAAATTCAAACTTGTTATTTTTTTTCCACCCACACACATTACTCCTGTCTTTCCTATTTCTTATTTTTGGTTTCTCATGCTGCAGGTTTTCAAGAAAAACATTTTTTTTTCTGGTTCCGCTTATTCTAGTCTGCTGCTCAAGGTTTATTGGCGCCTCAACCTCATTCGCATTGTGCATACGTTCCTCCGCGTTGGGACGCACCAGACACGCCGATATCGACGTTCGTGCTTTGTTGCTCTCTAGTTGAGCAGCTAATCGCGAAAAAACAACGAAAAAAAAAGAAATAAATTCCGGCAAGCGTAAAATATTTTTCGGATCCTTTTTTTTGCAACTACAATTTTTAGCATTTTCTACACTTAGGTTTTTGTCGAATTACTGCTTTATTTGAAAAAAAAAGTTCAAAAACCATACGACATAGAGACTTTCATGGTCGCGACAGACTGGATCAAGGCCAAGCGAAGTATCGAGACGAGAAAAAAAAAAGTATTTAACGTTTCATCAGGAATACGAATTCTGCGCTCGTGTTCTGGCGCAGTCGTGAAATAAAATCTGCACGACTCACATGTTCGAAGGATTCGTTTTCTTTTTTTTTTCGTACAGATCGAAATCACGCGAAACTATACTGGCACGTTCTAATTGACGAGGACGAAACATTGGACTTTAAACTCTCAGAAACGGCGAATTGTAACGTGCTCGTCATTTTTCGCTTCAGGCGATGCAACTTTGAAAAAAAAACAAAAAAACATGCCAATCTTCATCTCTACGGGGCGTATGTATAATATGCACGAGACCCAAAGCCGCGACGTCTTTGAATTTGCACGGAAACCGGTTGCCCCTTGGCGTCCCATTGTAACGTTGCTTTTTCCTACCGAGGTTACTACACTCCGACAAGTGTTTCGAAACCTTTCACCTGAAGGGGCTCTCACACTCATCGATACGAACCACCGCACACTATTTATTCATCGAGCTCTCTCTCCCCCGAATCAACAATTACGACTAGGAATTAAGTTTCGTAAATTGAAAAAGAAAAAAAATTATAGAAATCTTAAAATTTGCAATTTTCCAACAAAAATTTGCACAAAAATGTCTTTGAATTATGAAAAAAAAAAAAAAATAAAAAAAAAATGGAATGACTTAATGGAACTTTACAGCCGTTCCAATTTTCACAATCTCAAGGCTACCTTTTTGTTTGCCATCTGGAATTTAGCAATCATATTTATTGATTCTCTTAATAAAAAAAAACGCAAAATTGCCAACGCGATTTTCAAAGACTTTTCGTCTATAATGGTTTTTATTTAATACAATAGCCTAATGAATAAGTAACTGATGCAAATGCAAATATTGGTACGCTCGTATAAACTTAATTGTTGACAAACACGCTTAACGACTTCTCACGATTCATTTGGCTGATCGATTTTTCCATCTGTCGCTGATTAGAAGCAACATTAACCGGTTCATAGATTATCCCGATTCGCCGTATAGCTACAATGGAGCGTCGCAATTGACATCCATTATCAGCGATCAGACTAAACGCTCGTGGACTTGATTAGCTGATTATACTTTGCGACAGTATGCAAAACGAATAAGCGAGACCATTGGAAACGACTATGGAAACGAACAAACAGACGCTCTTACAGACGCACTCTAAAAATTATTCAAAATTATTTACGTGCGTCCAACTTCTGTAAAAAATTATACAAACATTTTTCTAGATAAAAAATAAAATTTGCAAGAAACGTTGCGGTTTTTGAAAAATTGTGGGCAAAGTTTCGAATTCTTTCGAGTGCATTTTCTACTAACAGTTTCCCAAGCAGCGAACCGAAATCCTCGCAAATGGCTTTTTTACACAACGGAGCGTTAAATTAAGTGGAAAAAATGTTTGTGCTCGTAATTTTGTAGAGAGTCAACTGAATGAGTACAAAATTTGATGGAATTTAGAGATCAATCGTGTACGATTGAAACGACGCAAAAGAGAAATGAACCTTTTGTCGATGGACGCCACTAAAAACAGAGCATCGCCAGGGCAATGTCTTCAGAGTCTTCCAATAACCATGGAGATTATACAAAAATAGCAGAGATTCATTTCGCTGTTGAGATCAGAGAAAGGTGTGACCAAGGCTGTGATTTAATGCCAACGAACTCTTCGATGACTCAATGTAGTAGTGTGTAAAAAAAGGCACTCGCACGTGCTGTCTCTTCTCCCAGCACATGCAGAGCTAAGAATAATTTCTGCCCAGAACGCGACCGAACGAAATATCTTTTCACAATCCTTCGTATCGACCAATAAATTTTGCGGAGAAATCTAAATTATCTACAGGGAATGTGACTTTATCCACGAACGATAACGATTCTTATATCGAGCTATGTAACATTGACTTTGACTTTTGCCATTTTTCAACATTTTTTATCAATTTTTGTCGATAGTTTGTGATTTTTCGATTATAATTAAAAAATTTGTTTAATAATGTTTATTATCAAAAGCGTAAAGCCACTTTTAAAAATTTGATGCAATTTGAATTTTTCGAGTGCCTATCGATTCGTTATCGTTTGTTCGAAACGAATAATGTTGTTTACACGTTATATTTTATGAATTTTATACACTGTAAATAAAATTTTGTTGAAATCGATGAATAATTTGTTGGATGCGTTCAACTAAAAGTTTTTTTTGAATAATCCCAAAAATTCTGTCATCGCAGCAAGAAATATTCTAGAAAGTCTCTTTAGAAGCAGATTTTTGTCGTTCCAATTGTAAATTTCACTGACAATTCCGTGAGAAGCTAAATATATTGCCAAAATAACGACATTTTTAAATTTATCAAAAAATATTTAGTTGACAGTATTCGACAAATTATCGACGATTTTTAACAAAATTTCCTTTCCAGTGTTCCTCGAAAATCCTCGATATTCCGCAACGATACGATAATTGGTTGTAATCGTTTTGACGATAGAACAGTAGAAAACCAACAACATTCTGATGTACCCAAACAAACCCAAATAAATTGATTTGTTTACTCACTTTTGGATGCTCGTTCCAATGATTCATCAGCATAGTCCAGCCTCATACGTTGCAAAACCTCTCGAGACTGCATTTTCTGGACCGACTGCCGGCACAGAATAATCACTCGATCACTTTTTCGTTTTATTAGATTCTCCGCGATTTAGAGCTTGGACATTAAAACCGGCAATTCAATTTTTCATTTTTTAACATTTTCACACGAAAGGCTCATCAATTCGTTGCACGCACTTGTTTATATCATTAGCAGACAATTTCACTATGGAGACCCGCACCACTTTTTTTTGGAAAATGAATTCTAAAATTTATGCCCACCGATTTCATTGATAGCAACAATTATTCGATATTAACGGTTTGACAAAAAAATTCATAGAAAAACGATCGATGTTGCTGCGTTCAAGCAACCATGGATTTTTTTTTTTTTGGAAAACAAAAAATGTTTTCGCACAAAATAAAATGGACATACACCGATTCCAAGCGACAGACAGTAAAACGATTTCTGTAAAACATTATCATGGAGAATCGTGCATGCTCGCGTGGGTGCACGCGTGCTTGCGCGCTTGCCTTACGTATGTTAACATGAAATGATAACATAGAATGCGATTATACCCCTCGCGGTTCAAGGCTCCAGCACACTTAGTAGCTACAACGTGATGCAAATGCGTAAGATGTGGTGCTGCCTGCACGATTTCGATTCGCATATGCGTGCGGGAACTAGCAAACTACAGAGTAGATTTATAGCGTTTTCCCACATATTCGTGCCGACACACCTGCATAAGTACGCAGGTTACTGGGGAGAGGAGAGCTTGGGTTGCTCGGGGTAAGGTTGCATCGAGGGCGAACCCGGCGTGCTTGCGTACACGCGTACGTGCGAGTGGACACACGATTCTCGAAAACGTGATACAAAAATCGCTAAACTGTCCGTTACTAATCATCGGCTTAGCCATTTGTCCGTGCGAAAATGCATCGACGACGATTTAACATTTTCCCGAAAAAAATAAAAAATTTATTTAATTGTTTCTTAAGATCGTTTTTCTATATTATTTTTTTGCAGACGGAATGAAAATTGTATCGCTGTTCAAGAAATAATGATAATATCAATATTATTGGTTATTATTTCGTGATGTTTATTTATTTATTTAGAGTTTTTATTTACGGATTGAATAAAAATCGTCAGTATGAATATTTATAATTTAATTTTTATCCGATTAAAGAATAAATTGAATCCCGAAAGAAAATTATTAAGTTCGCTGTTTGATTCACTGAAGATCAAGCAGCACTCCCCTCAGTCAGCAGCTACGCGTCGACGAACAATAAAGTGACGCTCGAGCTGGCCAACCGACGCACACGTGGCGCTCTCCAGGCGGGCCGGTGCCCAACTGAATTTCCTGGTAAGCGCTCTCTCTGTCCTGTCCGCTCGCCCCTCTCCGTCGCACGTCTCCCGAGCGGCGCACCAGTCTAGCTAGACTAGACATCGCCCCCTCCCCTCTTCGCGCTACAGCTGCAAGCGATCGCGTCGAATACTCGAGACCGCAGAGAATGTAAACAAACCGAACGGAAACGCGTAGCTATAACGTGAACAAAACAAACGATTCACACTACGCAAATGTACTCCAAAATATTCAATAAATATGCAATAATCGATTTCTGCGTATTTGCAAAAATTGGGAAATGTTGAAAATTTTGCAATTTATTTGATAAAATGTCATTCATTTTAAATTCGATTGCCTCAGTTATTCGTCCATCAAAATTCTCGCAAATTTTTTTGCTAGTACGTAAATTGGAAGTTACTATTTTTCTGGTTCGCTCGATTTATTCGATAGATTCAAATTTTTCGATACATTTTATTATGAAACGGTGGAACATTTTCTACACAATACCCTAGTTTTTCCCCCACGCGGGCTACACTGGAAATGAAATTTTGTTAAAAATCGTCGACATTTTGTTGACTACGGTGAACTAAATATTTTTTCATAATTCCAAAATTTTCGTTATTTTGGCAGTATATTTGCTTTCTAACGGAATTGTCGATGAAATTTACAAATGGAACGACAAAAATTTGCTTCCAAAGAGACTTTCTAAAATATTTTTTGCTGCTATGACACAATTTTTTGGATTATTCAAAAAAACGTTTGATCGAACGTATCGAACAAAATTTCCATCTTTTTCAACAAAATTTTCCTTTCAGTGTACACGATGTGCGTTTTCGAGGGTCCATTTTCGTTGGCTATCTACAACGCGATAAATCCAACATTTTACTTATTCCTTTTTTTTCGGTAAAATAAATTCCAAACAAATGTTTACAAAACATTATTTGTTTCAAACAAACGATTCCGAATCGATTGGCACTCAAAAAAATCGAATTGCACCAAATTTCTACAAGTAGCTGCCAACTTTATGCTTTTTTTTGTTTTATTTTTTTGATAATGAATATTATCTACGAAAAGTTTTAATTAATTACGTAATCACTAACTATCGACCAACAATCATTACAAATTTTAAATAATGGCAAAAGTCATAGTCGGTTGGCCAGCTTTCATATCGACTGTGAGTGTTGCTGCAGCCGAGTTGATAAAAAAGCGTTCACTTCAATTTCTCGAGGATGGAATAGATGGAGCAAGGATACAAATTCACTTGTCCCTCGCCCTCGATCAATTTTCATCAGATTTGAAACAACTATTCGCTATTATTGTTAAAAAAAAAANNNNAAAAAAAAAAAAAAAAAAAAACATCCTGAAAGGTTTCTTCACCGAAAAGAAATAATTTTTAATTTATTTTTCAAATAAATACAAAAAATTGTAACCAGGGCATTCGTCCAACCAACAGCAATGCAGTCGCGAAAGGAATATGACGTAGTAAGTGTATCAGTGAGGTCGTGACACGCAGCTCGGTAACATTACCAATATGAAATCGCCCACGTATGATAAATGATTCATACGAATCAGTATTAGTTATTACGCTCCTCTTAATCATTGAGCAAGGTCTCAGTGGGTTGTGAAAATGAAAATGCATATGACGGATCAACATATTTTTTGATGAAACAGAAAAAAATTACCTGTCGCGTCAAAAGGATATAAATTAACGATGATGTCACAGTAGCGGAATTTTAATTCGATGCACGACAGCGACCCTGTTTTTATCCGGCCAAGCTATAACCCTCAAGTTTCTTATATTAATCTTTCGTAATTAATACAGTCGTTAGGAATGAATTGTTATCAAATGAGTCATATATCAAAGATGCATTTTCATACATGTATATTCCTTTTATTTACCATCATGAATGAGAGGATTTAAAAGTCATTTTAATCTCTTTTCATCGAGTCATTTGAAAATATATATTTTTTTTTCAATTACCTCAACACTTGACAATGCAGAGATCATAAATAAAAATAAATAAAATAAATAAATAAAATTTCATCAAAAAATAAAATTAAAATAAAATAAAAAAAAATAAAAAAAATAAAATTTCATCAAAAGAAAACGTAGCCTTTTATTTTTGGCATTGACCATAAGCTTCCTGTCAGGATATCGTTCACTTTTTATTGTATACATGAGATCAAGGATTTTCTGTTGGGATCGACAAGCCCAAAGGTTCGTGCCCGCTGAAGACAAGAGCTTCGAGTGAGGTTGCGGAGACTCCAAAATAGAGCAACGCCTTGGCATGACATCATTTTACGAATACTCCAAAAAAATCTGTGCTCCATGGATTCGATATCTGAGGGAGCTTGGAAAAATTCCACTCCCAAATGTCATAACAAAGGGAATTCGATGTTTGCATAATAACTGGCGAAATATTTGCTGACGTTATTGAAAAATATCGATACTTTATGCATTGAAAAAGGAAATTCAATGTGGAGTAAAAAAAGATTTCATTACTTCGAGAGACGATGAAACAACGAGGCTCCCAAAAATCAAGACGAAGAACTGAAGCAATTGTCTGCAAATTCATGCAAAAACATCGACAACGTTATTGACTTTTTCAATTTAAAAAAAATCGAAAGAATAAACATTTTTCTGTGTATCACAGTCGTTAGTGCGTGCGAGTGTCTTCTCACTTACACTAAAAATAATCGTATATGCATACAAATAGTTACACACACACACACATGTAATTGATGAGTCAGATTCTGTTAGTAATTATTCGCAAATTGTCTGTCGTCCCTTGTATACAAACCGTATACGAGTTTCTGGCGCATGCGCAGCCTTCGCAAGACTGGGGAAAACGTACGTGAGAGAAGCTCGGGAGCAGCGCAGTTCGAGTTGTAAATTCGGAACGTTCGCATCGTCTTGTGAGGATATCAAACTTTTCTTAGTCTCCAGTCAACATGGCTATTTGTGAGTACGAAAAAAAAATCGATGTTTTTATTCTATTGAAAAATTCTGAATTTTATTGGCAAAGTTATTGATACTTTTTCATTATTTTTTGTCATTAAACATTCTCGTATTCAAGCAATCTGCTGCAACGTGGTTGACAAAATTGAATTGAAAGGAAAACTAAAGTTTTAGAAAAACTATGAAAATGGAAAAACGTCGTACACAGTCTTGGCGACGACCGATTTTTGAGAAGAATTTAAAAATCGTGATTCATGGACATTCCTGACGATCTAGAGATTTTTTTTTTTTTAAATATTGTGGACGAATGAAATTTTTGTGAAGAAAATGGAAATAGAATGAAAATAAACGAGAAAAATAAAAAGTCGGAGAAGAATGTATGGAGAAAGAGATCGACTGGTAGACAGCAGGAATCTCATCGTCTAAATATAGTCAGGGCGAGGTTTTGCTGGACGGTTTGACAAGCAGACATACCGGCCGGCATGTTGTACGATCGTGTCCACGTATACGAACCGGTACATCAGCAAATCGAACGATTCGAGGCCTCGTGCCATCTCTGAACACTCATAAACAATTTTTTTGCTCAAATTGTTAGTTCGTATCATGGAAATACGATTGAGACCATTTCTTATAAATATATCAACGGTATTGAGCTGTTAGACACGATTCAGCGGAGAGTTTCTATTTTTAAACGTATTTTTCTCGAAATAACGTTGTTGAAATTTCTCTAAAACGTAACTCCACACAATCTCCATCCGATTCACTCAAAACTTCAACGTTTTCTCAATTCTTTCGAAAAACACGTAGAAATTTTGCAATTTTCATGCATAATTTTTGTTTCCAATTAAGACAAACTTGTGGCTTAAAAAATAGTCAACTTTCTAGTTTTTGCAACAACAAAAACAAAACAATTCAGAAATATCATGAGACTCCGAAATTTGCCACTTGAAAAAAAAACTAAAAATTCCACAATCAAACGCTCATGGAGCTTTTTTCTGTTATAATTTTATCAACAGACAAATCATTGTGGCAACCAGGTTTAAAAATAAATCGCAGCAAAGTTAATAGAAAGACGAGAAGAATGCGACGTTCGATCATCCCATGAGTTTACGCAATCGTTCTCAAGCCATGTTTTGTTTTCTATTTTAACAAAACACTTGGCAAAACCGGTTTAGCCGCAAGGTGTAGAGAGATCGAAACGAAATCGAGTTGGTTTTCAATTCCGTATGAAATATGAGCAAAGTGGGTGGGAGTTTCGAACTATGGTTCGAAATATTTTAGCTCCAGCTTTGCAAAGCGGTCTCTTTGCAGTCTCTCGTTATAATATCTATTCCAAGATCTGCCCATCAATTCGTAAATGCCCCACGTACATGTGCAGAAGTTTATAAGCATTCGCAACGTGCGTCCTTGAGCAAGAAGACGATTCCCAGATTGTATTTTGCAATATCCCGAGGCCACAAGCCTCGAAGGTATCCGAAGAATTTAAATGATTCAGTCATCCTATTCCGTATATATAAACGATAATCACTAAAGTCGAATGTGGTTCTCAATCGTGTCCTACATCGAACTGTACAATCGACCTTTTGCGCCATGAAAACTCGCATATAAATAACATGCAAAGTCCTTCGACGATAAACCTCCTTTTTTCAACGTTACTGTTGATTTGACGAACTATAAAAATTTTATTTACGACTCAGACGTCAAAAAGTAATCATGGCATGGAGTCGACTCGAGTGTGAATTGAGTTGACACAAATGGCAAGGTCCTCGGAGTCCAGAAAAAATTGACAGCGTCGCAGAACCAATAACACTCCGTGTTTTTTTTATTTATTTGGGAATCGTAATATTTTTTCTCGCTGTCGAAAAATAATAACCAAAAATTCGAGGTTTTTTGTTGATGTTGCGGAATCTTCCGCCTAAAAGTTTCGTGTCTTCTGCGTAGTTGGTGTTTCCGTTACGGCTTGCTGAGCCTCCGTTGATTCCGAGCTAATAAGCGCAGTGGTGGGAGACTTCCGGAATGTTTTTTTCCTCTTGGCACGAAATAGTCTTCGCGGCGTAGGACATTATCGCTCGAACGACGCTATTCTCGAGGGGGCGCGCTGCCGCACAATGTCGACCGATCGAACGGGATCTACTAAGCCACGAATACAATACCGTTCAAAAGTTTCCCAGCAGAATCTTTACAGCTCGATTTTCAAGCTTGAAAAGCAAAACTTGACCGCGAAACAATTCGTTATTTTGATCAATTATTTGAAAAACATAAAAATCCAGAATTCTCTTAATCGATCGAACTTTTACTCCGGAAATATAAATGAATCGAATGTTTTTATTCGAATTTTCAATCTGCTGAAAATCCTGAAAACAATAATCGATGTCCTGGTGAAAAAATTCACTAAAAATTATTAGAATGGCGAAGGGGGTTTGGAAACTTTTGAGCAGTAGTGTATACAAATGTGTCTATGTGCTGTACTTAGATCACGCGAACGTACGAGAAACCGTCGCTATGCGAGTTCAATGACAGCGAAGCCATCGTTGCTCATCCAGTTCGTTCGAAAACAACAACAAAAATTACAATTCATTGCAAGAATGTCGAACGAGCATGGAATTCGAAAATAAGTTGTGTGGGTACGAAGCTGCGAAAACTGTGTTGCTAATTGTGGAAGAAGGACGCTAAATACTTTGCTGATTAACGTCAAAATTCGTTCGACCTCAAAAATCGTTAGCAAGAGGAGATAGCAATGCTTTCGAGTCTCTGAACTACTTTCGATTTTTTTCCACTCGATCTAACAAAAACGTTGCCAAAAGCGTTGCCATGCAAAATTTGAAAAATAATTAAAACCGCGAATCATTGAATTTTTTTATTCTACACATTTTTTTATCGCCGTTATTCACGCACATGCGTGAGTTTTTGTTTGTTTAATCGAATTCGTCTGTTCATACTCTCAAACGATAAATCTTGTTCGGTAAACTAGCGATAAGCTTTTTTAAAATAATTTCAAGACTTTCGATCCGCGTTCGAGTTGAAAATATTTATAGGCAACGAAATTTTTAGTCGACTCCGATGTGATCGTTGCTGCATCTACATTTTTCAACCTCATGCTCCAATATTCACGAAATTACAAAAATACTCGAGAAGTGTGTGTCACTTTTTCGTATGTAGAGAAAATTCGTAACTCGACGGAATAAAACCATTCGAGTTGCCTCGTTATTTCGTTGAATAACTTTTCGTTGACGTGGCCATAAAATAATGTACGAAGAATGAGAAGATTCCAGCAGAATGGTGACGACTCTGGCGAGTCATCATAGACACAGGAGGAAAAGTATACGTGCCCAAAGAAACTTTGATTAACTAGGTCCAAGTCAGAGTGTAGAAAATGGAGCTTCATCTACGTTGAGAGAAAAAAGCATATGTCCTTATATTTGTGTGCGGCTGCAATTGCGCAATCCCGGATTGACTCAATTCCTCCAATTGTTATGTTAATTGCAAACTTGGTACGAGCCGGATCATCATAACTTCTCGTATGATTAATTCGCGCGATAAATTTGGGCTCATCCTACGTGTGGATGAAATTTTCGTCATTGCAATCGGCAATAAAAAACGGTATAGTTTTTGGATGATACGTAACGCACACACGTTTTTTCGTTCCACACTGAATCAGCCGAATTGGCTTTTATGTTTCACGATTTTTTATTCCAAGGTCAAAAACTCTGAACCTATTTTGAGCTATTTTTGAAAACATCCATTTCGAGGGTGAAACGTGGCGTGTGCGGCTAACGTTCTCCGCGGTGATTAACGATCTACATGCTTTTTTTTACGTCCCATTTATTTTTCTACGCTTCGTTCTCCGAAGCCACGAAGTATTGATCTTTCGAAAAAATACTTTGCTCCCATCAATCCTGAGATTATACGTCGAGCCTATTCTGTATTAATAAATTCTATAAAGCTTTTGGACTCCTCGATTTATTGAGTAACAAAAAATTCCACTGATGGAACAAATTAGTTTTATTTATTTCTCGTATCTTAGCAGGAAGATCGTTGCTGCTCCTGGTTATGAAAATGCTTAACATTGACGGGAGCAATTTGAGCAATTTAAATCAGGACACGAAAAAAATGGTAATCTTTTTTAATTAATTCGATTAAAAATCTCAATTATTTATAAATTTTTGCGGGACAGTGTACTCACGTGAATGATTTATTGAATATTCTATGAAATATTATCATATCGATGTCGATGACGTGTTTCGTAGTAATATTGAAAGCGCTATACCGAAATAATAGTGACATCACGTTGATGACGTTTGGATAGCGGCGAGGTTAACAAGAATGACCTACGCTTCTGTTCGCCGGCATTACATGTCGCGTAAATGACAGAAAAAGTATGAGAACGGATTATTCAATGTTTATTGTAATTTTTTTAATTCAATTTTTTCCTTAAAATTGAGAATCAAGTCCAAACTCTCGTGTTGATATAGTTTTTTCTTTTTCAATGCTCGTTTTTCCCATACAATCCCAACGGGTGAAATTTGATAGCAATGTGGAGGAAGAGAAAAAAAAATTTATGAGAATAAACGGAAATGAAGAAAAATTTGCGGTTTCGACGACATTCGACTCAAAAGCTTAAGACGCTGAAGTGAATAATAGAAAAGAGCCGAGCAGGGTGTTCCTTCGCAAAATATTGTTTTGTCAAGGTGACAATAATATTATGATGTCAGCATCAGGTGAGTCGGTATTTCACGTTCTCACGAACGTTTATCCTCGGAGCCTAAAGTGACTATTTATAAAACCCCGAGTTAGCGTATTGGGTATATTATTGCCATTGTCAGTGTACGTCGTATCGGCAAACTGGACATTTCTACAATGAGCAATTCGTAAACGAGAAATATCGATCTGAATAGCAATTGGTGTCAGCTCGTAATTAAGCCGAACGCGATCGCGAGTGTTTTATTCGTTTGAGAAATTGTAAAGACAATTTGTCGATCGGAAAGGATATTGTGTGAATAAACGTAAAAAAAACAAAAAAATTCTCAATGTTTCGTAGAAAAAGCCTCTTTCGAAATGAATCGAGACTTCGCGAATGCTATTAAAAGTGCTCGCGACGAATTTCTCACAGACAAATTGTCTTTTCGCCAACATTTATTACCCACTTATTTTCTATTTAAACTCTTCGTGTTTTTCACTGTTTTCACCTTCACTGGATACAAGTATCAAGTCAGAGAATGTATCCATCCACCTTGTAAGTATTTCGTCCGGTATTATTAACTGGAAAAAATTTCAAAAGGAATAAAATTGTTTTAGAGATTTTTTAATCATTTTTTGTTTCGATTCTTGGTTTTCGAATCTCGTATATTCTCCATTTTTTGTTTCTATTTTTCTATGTTTCTATTTTTTTTCCAAAAAGCAGGAAAATTCATTCTAACGAGATATTGTACAGATTTTGACAACTTTACCGCTTACGACTACGATTTCAACTGGAATTAAAATTTCTATCTCGAAGATTGTCAATTTTTGCAGATTTTTTGAGAATCAAATCAAAGTGAATCGCTGAAAATGTTGAACTGCACAGCCCTTAATTGTTGCTAATGTTCGTCAATACAATTTGAATTCTGCTCGTTGAGAAAACGCCCTTGAAGTGGATTGCATATTAAAAAAATGAATGCATTATATTTTTTCAACTGCAACCATATGAGTCACGTAAATAAATCACGTACCGACACTTGCAGTTTTTTTTTATTTTTTATTATCGCACGACCGCGTTCTCTGTGTATTGCTCGAGCCAACTGTATACGATCCAAGTCGGCATAGATAAAACCGTTCTAGTGTTCACGAGCGTTATTGATGGAGGAGAGACGACGATCCATAATCAAGTTATCCAACAAGCAAAACGAACATTTCTCGTCGGCATTGATGATTGAAACTTTTTTTTTAAACATCTTTTTCGCTGAAATATTGTCATTACAATTTTTCAACATTGACTCGTAAAAAAGTAGAAACAACATTGTTCAACGCGCCAATTGCGCAAAATGGTGCAAATCTTCAGCACACGTCAGCACTAAGATTTTCGTCCCTGAGTCATGGAACGAATGTCCATGTGTGCGAGCCTCTGTTTGTCTATCGATCTCTTCGCCATCCTGCTGTGGAAATATTTCCGCAATGTCCTACTTTCATCAGTTTTCGTGGTGCACCCACTCCCAAACACTTTTGAATCGATCTCGAGACGTCTGGGAGTTGTGACGCCGTCCATTGGCGCGACAGAATTTAAAGCGAAAATTTGATAACTTTTCCAATTGCTTGTGTTTGGTAAAGAAAATATTTTCAGCTGCTTCAATGAATTGTGATTTTTTAAAAATATTATTGCAACTCTCTGTTGGTCGATGCCATCGAGAAGTTGGAAAAAATGTCGCACGCTGAGCGATCCATATTTTACGGTTTTTTCAATATTTTTCTTGGCAGCACTCTCAACCGAGGACAAGTTGGAGTACCAGTTCTACCCTTGTGCCAGTGGGCAGATCCAGTTCCGCATAAAAGCTCCCAACGATGCCCATATCGCGCTGACCACTGGTCCCCATGAGGGGGAACCCATGTACGAGGTAAGAAACCAGCGAGGAAACCGGTTTTTACATTTTTTTTCAAATATGGAATTTACACTTTTTCGAATCGATAGTTAGCGTCTAATTGGGTGGAATTTTCTTTATCTGGGCATTTTGTCAACTTGATCTTGTCCGCCAGCAGTCAGACCCAATGGTAGAGAGAGCTTTTGTGAACCGACAAATCTTGTTTCTCGTCAGATAAATCGTTTTTGAATTTTTAAATAAAAATTCGATGGTTTTTTAATAAAATTCAGAAACTCGATTGATGGCATGGTGTGGAAAAAAAAAACTATAGATTTCGACGAGTCACTAAACAAATGTAGTTTTTAAAAACCCCTCGAAATGAATGGAAACTTTTTCTGCGATTTTTCAAGAGCTGATGAAATTGAATAATTATTTGCGAAAGAGAAAAATGATTTAGAAATTGAAAAAATTGTCAGGTTTTCATCGGTGGATGGGGCAACAGCAAATCGGTAATTCGTAAAAACAGGACCAAGCCTGAGGTCGCGGAAGTAGATACTCCGGGAATCTTGACTGGCGATGAATCCCGTGGCTTCTGGATAAGGTGGCACGAGAATAACCTCGCCGTTGGCAAAGAAGGAGAATCTACTCCTTTCCTCGCTTACGTTGATCCCGAACCCTTTGCAATTGGTTATTTCGGTGTTTGCACCGGTTGGGGTGCTCAAGGCGAATGGCTCATCGAAGGTAAGGACGAGAGGACAAAAAAACATTTCAAATTTTCCCCCAATTTCCCCAGATTTCATTGACAAGCTTGAATTAGACAATTATGTAGAAATTTACGACTCAGATATAAATTGATGATAAATAATCAACTGGCCATAGCAGAGTCTGATGAATGAGCGATGGAAGATTACTCAACTCGGAATTCAGTCCGAAACACTTCAGCTTATACGATTGAGCATTTATTTAAGGGCATCTTTTGTATCAGTAGTTGGTATAATTAGTCAAACAAAAAGCTCCGAATCTATTGTTATGATTTATTTATTTCTCGGGTAATTCTCTACACCGGATTGTGGCCTGTGCAGCCAGGTGTATCGGAGGTTATGGTGGTCGTACGTAATGTATTTATAAATAGCTTCAGTGCCAATCGAAGATTTTATCTTCATTGGTATTTCTTATTGTTTGATTTTCCATGAGAATGGCTTTTAGCACAAATTCCTTTGGGAATGCAAAATCGTGTACCACGCACCTCGTGCACGGGTATATTTATCCATACACACTGTTCATTCTCCATATCGAGCTTCCTCGAGATCGTCTCACTCCCTCACGAATCTTCCCATATTTAAAAATCATTGATGAAAATAATAAAAATCGTTCATTTGGTTCGATCGTACAAAAAGGTCATAAAAACCTCAAAACCCCGGACGAACTCAAGTATCAGTTTCATCCCGTACGCGCTGGAGCCCTTTGCCTCGAAGTCAAGGCAGCGAGCAACGCTCATATTGCTCTGAGCCAAACTAAAGGCGAATCGAGTCCCATGTACGAAATTATGCTCGGTGGCTGGGAAAACACGGCTTCCGTCATCAGATACGATCGCAAACAGCCTGACAAGGTTCGCCACACCAAGTTCCTTGGTTTTTTTTTGTCATTTTTTTTTTTTTGACGGACAGATCAATTTTTTTTTTTTATTACTTTTATACAATTTGGGATTTTCGAATTAATTCGTAAAAATTAAAAAAATGTCTTTACGTGCACAACGTAAATTTGAATAAAACGACGGAAATTGTTTGATTTTTCTTTCGTCGGATAGTCGAATGAAAGTTTAAGAAAAATTGGGAATAAAACGTACAAATCGCGTTACAATTCGACCCCAGGTTCGCGTAAACACGGCGAATCTTCTGAATCCAAACGAGCACAAGAAATTCTCGATATCTTGGCTCGACGGTCATATCGTCGTGAAGTCGGGTGATCAACGAGGTCCGGTACTATTGGAATGGAAGGATCCAAGTCCCATTGGTATTAGTCACGTGGGCGTGCGCACCGGTTGGGGCGCGACCGGAAATTGGAAACTTTGGTTCGAGCATCCTCAAGCTCTACCGACTACCAGCTACACGATTTCAACCAAACCCGCGAACAAATGTAAACTTACGACGATCGATCTGCATTGTTTTTTTCCTTTAAATTTGTTTTATTTTTTTTTTTTCTTATCGAAATTCAAAATTTCAAGGGCGTTGGAAGCGAAAAATCGTTCAAATGAAAATTACGATGAATTTGTTTTTAGTTTTCAAAATATTTGGAAAGATTGATTGTTTTTAAATTCATCATTGAAATTCCGTCATTTTTAAAGCATTTACGAAAACGTGGTGAGGAATTACTTGGAATATTTTCGCACAGTCACCGAAACTTAATTTTCACGATTTTTCGATGATTCCAGCCTCCAAAAATAATTTCATCGATGTTGTAAAAAAATCTCAATTCTCCGTTAATTCCGGCAATTAACGATCTAATTTCAAGCAAATCTATGGAGCTTGGGTGGCGAAACCTGTGTTGTACAAAAATGCTGCTTGCGGACTTATCAATGAACGCTTCTTACAAGTTTATCATTGATTAGAATCGATCCCATCGACTTTTCCCTCTCATTACTCAACCGTGACATTGTCCATAGAAAAAAAAGACCATGTGTCATGAGCGAGGTATTTTTTTTTGCAGAACAAACTTTTTTTTGTCATACGAAACGTTCACTGTGAGTTGAGATTCAAAAATTCCGACCCACAAATTAATAATCGCAACTCACAAAAATCCAGAAAGTGATAACGAAGCGAAGTGCCCGGAATTTTTGTCATGAATTTGAATCCACATGTAAAATCATTTTCTAAAACATTTTCATAATCGTTAGTATTTTTTTTTTTTCGTACGAACGTACAAGTATTTTCAACAACATTTTCACGAACATTGTGTTTTTTTTCTGTGAGTCAAGTTTTATACATCGCAACATCATTCTCACGCCTACATCGTTGCTTTTATGTAATCCGACGATAGATGGAAAAATGGCACAGAAAGGCAAATGTAGTTGCACTTTACGTTGGCACGAATTGCCTCGATGTACACGGTTTTCTACACTGTATCGTTTAAACCTTTTAGATCACTGTCTGTTTGCATGAGCATGGGGTGTATCGATTTTTTTCAGTCTTACATCAGCGAAGCACAAAGTGTCGAATATCAAAATCGTTTCAATAATAACTTTCATAAATGATCAGAAAATAATCGAGTTTCCATCCTCCTCCATAATAACGTGTGATTGACATTTTTATTAGAAATCATTTATTTCGAAAATGCAAAATTAAATGGAATTGGATTTTGTAGATCCCGGCACAACGGCTCCGTCAGCCCCGGCAGAAGTTTCGGGCGGAAGCGTGTGTTGGGTCGATGCTTCCGGAGGAATGGTTCCTCCTGGAGCAGTCGAAGGTGGACAAGACGGTGAGCCTCTGTTCGTAGGACGTGCTCATCACGAAGGAGCTCTTCTTCCTGGCAAACTGAAAGCCTCTCATTCCGTCTGCTACGTACCTTGGGGTGGCGAAGAACATGGAAAGAGCGACTACCAGGTATTTACAAATTCATCAAAATTGACAATAAAAATAGTTAATAAATTATAAATGAATAATAAAAAATGACAAAAACAATGATTTAAAATTATTTTAAAGAAAATGCATGAAAACTAGAAATAATTTTTCTAATTAATGTATAATTTTTTTTATATATTATGTATTAATTTTATATTAATATAAATGATATAAACATATAAATATAAAAAATATAAAATATATAAAATATAAAAAATATAAAATATAAAAATATAAAAATAATTATATATTAATTTTGCCAATTAATATATAATTATTAATATAGAATAATATATAATAAAAACAAAATAAAACAAATAAAAAATAACATAAAATTAAATCAAATTAAATTAAAAAAACAAACAATTTTTTTTTTTCACAATTGTCATTTTCCATTTTGTCTGAAATTTCATATCGGATTATTCGATATAGTCATTTCGCTAGGAGTCATGAGCCGAAAAGTGACGCGAGTCAAATTGGCCAAAAATACTAACGCCTTGGCAGCAAAGTTGTATTTTTTCTGATCACAAAAAAAAATCATGTTTCAGGTTCTTTGCGGCTGCAATCCACGATGGGTACCAACCAGCGGTGGAAACATTCCTCCGAATGCGATTCCCGGAGGTGAGACCGAAGATGGTGAGCCTCTATTCATCGGGCGTGTCAACCACGAGGGCACACTTACCATTGGAAAGGTCCAGCAGTCCCACAACGTGCTTTACATACCGTTCGCTGGTACCGAGGTTGCTTTCCCGGACTACGAGATTCTCGTCAGCGAATAAATTCGCCTCACCAATAACATCAAATCAAAAAGAGAAAAAGAAAAACGCAATCGAGTACTATTCCTTTAAAAGTCACTTCTCAAGAATTCTCTCAATTCCCGGGATCATTGGTTCTCTCATTTCGTTTTTCGAATTGGAGCGACCAAGTCCATTTTTTCTTCCTGAGACTCGAAAAGTTACTGGTTAACTTTAGCTCCATTCACCTCCAAGTTTCGTCGATCCGCAGAGACCCAGTCGAACAAAAAATTAACGAATCTCAAGTTCCAACGTTCCTGGAGAATTTGTCCAAATGCCTTACCCGCAAGAGCAAAGCAGCTTATGCACAAAGTAAAATTATTGAAAAATATAACTGATAGAGCTCATTTAGCGAATGCGAATGTTGCTTTTCATGATATCAAATAAAATATTGTACCTATTATTTAATTTTTCATATTAATGTTGAGCGATTAGAAAGAGATTTATAAATGACTATATTTTCCATGCTAATTGCATAGTTTTCTAACGTTCAACACGCAGCTCTGTTGACATGATTGAGAAAATTGTTTACTGTATTTTTTGGCATCTATTATCAAAATGTTGCAAAGTATAAATAAACATTTGGAAAACGTCGTTGTGGTGACCAACTTTGTGAGTCCTCGACCTTTTTTTTGCAGAAGTTTCGATCAAAATTCGAAAGAGGAGCTCCATAGATTAGAATTTGGTTTTTTTTTTTATTGATGAGTAAAAAACATGACGATGGCGCGATCGTTTCTTCAAGATTCTCCTGGAATTACTGGAAACACATGAACAACTGATATCCGGTTTTTTAATGTTTTTCAAATTATCAATTTGTTTATTATCGGGTTTTTACGACACTAAACGAATTACGCCGATGGTAAGTTCACCAAGGTGAAAAGTACAAAGTCATTTAAACTTGCCAACATTTCGAGCTGGCACATTGAGGTTTTTCGTCTCCGCGAAACAAGGGGATGCAGCACAAAATTTAGCAAAGAAATTCTCTTCATTGGCCGGGTTCATTAGCTTTGTTTTCGGAATCTGCATTATTTTATTCCGTTTGAACATTGAGACATGGATATTCGCACATGAGTATGAGGACGTATCAGGATGACTGAAATAAAAATCGATTTTTTTCCCTAGAAATAGTTATTCGAAAGTTGAAGTGATCGAAGGAAACGCCTCGCGCGACTGGAAGAGTTTTTGATGAGTTGGTCACGGTCGTACTACCTTAATAGACAACTTCCAGCATAAACTGATTCAAAGGCAAACGATTTTGTTTCCAGTATCCGATTAGCAACGAGAACAACATCGGTTTCCGTCTTTAATTGATAAATAAACGAAAAGCATTGAATTTTGGGCTAAAAGTGCCTCCTTCAACGAGATTTTTTCTTTCATCACGTTTCAATTTTTTATCAACTATTTAAAGGTTAGACAAAACTGTGAATTTGCATTTCAGCCATCCTCGTTTTTACGTATGTATAGATTGATAACTATTTCGATTGCATGCAGCCCCGGTCTATTGATAAAGATCCAATTACGTAGAGAGTCAGGAACGTCTTGCATTCCAATGGCATATCCACACTTTTCCATCACAACTAGAAGTTGACATATACTTAAATTCTATATCCAGTTTCCATCAAAAGCACTTGGTCGATTGATGCTGATTTATCGGTTAAAAAAGTTTTTTGGACCCTTCGTTATTTACCCTGTTCAGAGCACTCGCTCCAGACAGAGAGAATGCTCGTTGAATCCTTACAGTCATTGTCTCGAGTCTTGGAAAGGCTCGTTTCCCGAATCATTTAGTCTAGGCAACAAAAAAATATATACATGTGACTAGGAGAAGTTTTCTGCAGTTCGTACGAGTGTCGGGCTTGTTTGCCAAGTATCATCGGTAGCAATACGAATAAAACACCTGTCGAATACGAATCACACGTGTCATCAACTCGATTGTTTTTCCAGCACCGATGACGTCATACTTGTGCGTCCTCAGGGAGCATCACAAACACTTGCAGCATGGTGGCACCTCTCGTTAGTATAGCTGTTGCGTGTTACGGTCTCTGTGATTCTGAAGAATGCTACAAAGTCTTATTTACATGCTTTACAGTATTGGTTTTCAGCCGCCGCAGATAATCGTTAAGAGAGTAATTATAGTCCTCGGTAGAAAAATAAAATCTCGGAACGTACAATGTGAAAACATTTTGACACAAACAACAGCATTGTACATCCAGCAGGAACAACTTGGCGAAACACTCACTAAAGTTCACACCACACCGAGCCCGTAAGCACAAACACCTTAACACATCGATTACTTAATTATTCGATCTCGGCTGAGCGTTCGTTGCAGTGAAATCGACGTTCGCATACGGTATTCCGACGTGCGGACAGAGTGGAAACTGTGTTCCAGGCGTCAGGTGATCATCGTCTTGTTGTGGCACGTCCGCAGGGGACGGTCGATTCGCGTCGTTCTGACTGTTTCTTTGATCTTCTCGATGCTGTTGCCGAGGTGATGGCTGTCCCTCCGGATGATGATGCTGATGATGATCAGGCAACACAACGTTGTTGATGAATAATGTTGCTGCGTGTGGGAATGGTTCCATGATGGCTGGTCGAACGGATAGTTGCTCAGGTACTGGAATAATCTTTATTCCTGGAGTAGGATGATCTGGTGAAGAGTTTAACGTCTCTCCAGCGTTTGAACTATCGTTGCTAGGCACACTTGATGGACCCAAAGCCACGTCGTATGATAGACCTGACTAGAAAAACAATTGAGGCTCCGCATTGGTCACTATGGTAATAGAAATTGGAATCAACTTCTACGATGAATGTACGAAACGTCAAGTTTGAGGGACGTGGGTAGTTATGGGTTGCTGAACGATATGCAAATGAATGTGAAGCAACTTACGCTGATGAGTGGAGGCGAAATTCCGTATCGTGCAATAAACAACTGTTCCGAAACCCTTTTCAGCTCTTCCTGTTGATGGACAATCAGCTGTTGAAGTTCCTCGTGTTTTCTCTGCAGCTCATTCTGAATGCGATTTTGGGCAGATGTGAGATTTATATTTTGTTGATTTATAATCTGAAATGTGGAAAAAAAAAAGAATTGAATGGTTTTGATGGATTCGTCTCGTCAATACAGCCTCGCAACGATAGACAGTCATGGTTCGATCTTACCGTTGTAATTGGCAAAGTAATTCGAGCTGCTGGAACTACCGGAGCTGTAAAATTGTCCCGGACCACTGGTAGCTCAGGTTCGGCATTGAATCTCTGCACCCCTATCGAGTTTGGACTCTGTTGATCAACTTTATAATGACCACGTTGTTTAAGCGTCAATTCCGGTGGTTTTCTCGTCTTTATGAGGTTTGCTGACACTGCGATGGGTCGTAAGCTGCTGGTCACTGGTACCAACTGCCTCGAACTTTGAGAGCTTGACGATACCGTTGCTGAGTCGGCCACTCTGCCCTGGTAGGGCAGTTGCGACGAACTGACGGCGGTCAATTTCACTGTCTTTGATGA
Source organism: Hyposoter didymator (assembly GCA_037952995.1). Classification (NCBI taxonomy): domain Eukaryota; kingdom Metazoa; phylum Arthropoda; class Insecta; order Hymenoptera; family Ichneumonidae; genus Hyposoter; species Hyposoter didymator. The sequence continues at coordinate 2,747,724 of JBAJMU010000007.1, forward strand.
CTTCGGAGACCATGTCGAAGATCTAACTGGACATGATCTCGTTGCCTGTGAAAAAAAAAAACGTATCACAATCTGCAATATCGGGATTTTCTGCAAAAGTGATGCTCCACCTGTGGCAATCCTGTCGCCGTTGGCCGATCACTTTCTTCCACCTTGTTTTTGCTAGCATCCTCGTTATTCTTCGACTTTCGTTCGTGTATCACATCCGTATAACTTACAACGTTGTTCGTACATACAATAAACTCTGGCTTGGAGTTCCATTGATTGTAATCTATGTAAAATCTTGTCTTCAGCCATATCCATTGTTGCCCCTTAGTGAGAAATCTGTAGTGGCACGAAGTGCCTTCTCCCTTCTGCATCACTAAAAAAAAAAAAAAAAAAAATTACACACCGTTCAGTTTGATTTCGTAATATTTCCATGCCATCGTTCTGCAACCATTGTCCATTTCGTCAAGGACTTTGAATGGGTATAGGAACTATAAAACGATGTCGTACGTGATTCGTGACAGAGTACGACTTTTCTGAGATCGTCCACGTGGTAGTAATCGTAGCCCGATGTGCCAAGAACCTCGAATGGAAGATAGCCGATAATCGGTGGTGCTCGATGATCAAGAAATAGAAATTTCCATTCGAGACTGTGTTTCGATGTGAATTCTGATTTCGAGCTGTCAACGAATGACACGTCTCTAATCAATTGAGGAGTTCGCAGCCGTCCTGTTCCCACGAAAATGCGCTTCGTGTCATTGATGATGTTACCATCGGATTTATCGTTCGGTAAAAGTGTCTCGGTATCCGCGTCTGAGCCTGTCAAAGCAAATCAAGAAATATACCACAGCTCTCCAAAGGTGGGATACTTTTTCTCAACATTTAAGTTTATACTTACGAAAATATCCAACAAATTGAACCAGTTCGTAAATCGCATCTTCCCGAAAGTCTAGACCACCTCTTCTCACATGACAAGTGAATGACACTTGATTTTCTGGAAATCATAGAAATCAACATTTGGGGCGGCGTCATAAATCACAAATCATCGCAATTTTTGAAAGGAAATCTCATTGTTGTTAACTTGTTTATAAAAAATAAAAAATAACATCGCATACCTCCATTGACGCTACTTTGGTCTCGATCAGTGTTCGGATTCAACAAAATGTTGTACAAATCCGAATGATCCTCCTGATAAGTAATCTCGTAGATGGTTGAATTCGCCAATTCACTAGGCAGATAACCGAGCACAGACGTTACGCTCTCTGATGCGTAATATATGCCACCGTTCGATGAGAATACCATTATAAAACCGTCGAGTGCATCCAATATGAGATGAGTGAACTCTTCGTTCGACAGAAAGGATGGTTTCCAATTCTCTTGAATCTCGTGAACACGAGATCGAACAGCAACTTCTGTAAATCGTTAAAAATATATTTCCCAACAAATTTATCAATCACAAAAGGTAAGAATTTAAATTCTGAATCCTTTTCAGTATCAAACTCACCGTCATGGTTTTTCAAAAATAATATCGCTGACCTTAAGATCGTTGATTTGTCCATTTTTCGAGTGTTCGCAGCCACCATACTTGCGAGTTCGTTCACTAACATGTTGAATTGATCTCGTCTTTTTTTTTCGCTCCGATTCCGAAATTTTCTGCAATTAAAGTTCAACTTTTAAAAATTTCTCAAGTGAAATCGTGAAATTCACGTAACGAATTGAATTCAAATCGTCTGGACTCAAACGATATTTTAGAACAATAAAAGCTTGTCGCGTATTCACCGTTTTGTATCGTCTTTATCGTCGTTGTCGTCATCCATGGCTTCCCTGAAAAGAAATAATCGAATGAAGAATAATTAACTTTTGTAACTTTTATAACAACGATAACAATCAGTAACTTTTTGGAGAGTATTGGCATTCAGAATGACGTCAAATTCCTATGAGCTTCGAATTTCAATGACGCGTAACGACGTTCTTCTACCGAAGAAATTTGTATCAGATCCAGCATGTGTGTCACTTCGCGGATCTCGAGGAGAGTTAGACGTCGAATCAAATTTCGAAAGTAAATATAATTCGTTACTTCCGAAATTTTGATTGTCTTCTCCTTTCCGGAGAACCTCGCGAAGAGACTGTACGGAAGTTTAAGAAAACTGTATTTCCGGACGAGTTCCCTTTGTCTTATTACCACAAAACTAGACAAGTGTCACTCAACGTAGTAATTTCTCCAGCCTGTTACACAAGGTTCGAGGTTCATTTCCTGAACCTCGAACCTCCGAAAATTTATCCATTTCCTTACCATTATTTTATTATGGGGTTATAATAATCCGGTCAAATATTTCATTGTTATAGTAAGTAAACCGGGCAGCAGGAAAAACTGACTTGAAAAGATAATTGCCGAGTATAACGGGCGTTCGAGAACTGGAAGCCGCACGGTTATTGTACCGAGGAATTTTTGAAAACAATTTCTTTCGCGCCATCGAAGAATCCTCAGTTCCGTACATTATTCCATAAAAATTTGTCCACCGAAAGTGGGAAAATTTCGGTGGTGGTACCGAGAAATGACTCACGTAGAGCATTTGGCGCAAAGAAATTAAAGCACTTTTTTTTTTTAATTTTCGATGATGAATAAATCGAAACAATACTGAGAGAATTAAAATAAAACTTATTTCCTTTTTCTATTAATTGTGAGTTTGGCAAATTTCCGTGCCCGATTCTCAGACTAATTAGCTTCTGCTACGGTCAAAAACAAGGCAAATTTATTTCGGTTTTTGTTGCTTGGACGTAACACCACCATAGATGGCATTGCGTAATCGAACGTTTTCATAAATCCAAACCGTATAGTTACGTAATTAAATGCTTTCATAAATCTAGGCCGAATGAACTCGTTTGTATCGATTAAGCTTTCGAGGAACACTACCGGCAGTAACGCAAAGCGAACATGAGGTACTAAGCATCCCGAAAGGCTTCATACACCTGCTTAATGAAAATTATAGAGAATCAAGCAACGACTTCTTCATCAACAAATGCAAACAAAACCTGTGAACGGTAATTTTTGAAAAACCACCAGATTCAACCGTAGTTTTTCGTAAACGAGACGAATACATTTTCCTTGTGGTTGTAATTTTTCAACAAAAGAACTTTCACAGGGACGCGACAAATTTTTCGACAGAATCGCGTGTTTTTCACATCGTTATTCTTCCTGTTCGTTGCAAATGTTTCGCTCGACGATTCTCAATTATCTCGACAACTGTCAAGATAAAGTGGAAAAATCTAAACTCTTTCCTTAGACACACATGGGTCTGGGGTGTCCTACTGTTAAAAAAATCTTCAAAATTCAGGAAAGTAGTTTTCGATCTTTGGAAAGAGAGTCTGAATTGGGTGGTGGATACAAATGTTTTTTTTTTCATTATTATTATTTAATGGTACGATACGAAAAACAAGAAATTCACGCCATTCGCCGATTAGGCTGGACACCCCGGACCCATGTGTGTCTACGGAGGGTTAATTGAGATTAACACTTGAGAAACAATGTACGAAGGCCCGAAATTGATACGACATGAAAAAATTAAAATCATATGGAAAAATAATAGTTTTTCGTCTTTTTTTTTCAGAAAGACTGAGAAACAAAATTCATCAGTAGTTCCGAGCTTGGCATGGCCTGAATTTTTATTCATCCTGTTGATAATTTTTTAATGATTGGAATCATGAAACGAAGATACATTTTTCCAACTCATCTCGATCTTCCTCGTTTGACCCGAAGCCACTGGGTCTGAATATTGTGATTTTCATGAAGCGCCAATTGCCGTATCGGAACATTGTTGAGGCGAGCAAAATTGTGGCAAAGCATCGATGCCAATGAAACAGGAAACTGCACGTATTTTTCATACTTTTTCACATGCTGTCACTTTCAATGTCTTCAGCCATTAAAAAAAAAGCTCAAAAACGTTTTGAACGTTTGGTCTTTGGTAAATAAATGTTTCGGGGCTTGGGGAACGGTAGAATGCTCTTATTGGCTTACTGTGCACTCACTCGGACTGTCTTGTTGAGCGAAGCGTGGGGTAATTCGCCATTACCAGTAGATCTATGAAAAGTTATCCTCGTAATATCGTATCCATATAAATATATGCGCTCCGTGTGTTTACGCGTGCGGAGATAAATAGAGAAATGGCTGCCGTTCAGTGGGCTTTTGTACAGGCGAGAGTAACGAGTAGCAGGGACATTTCGTCCTCGTTTTCATCTTCTTCGTTCATCTCCCGATGGTTATCCTCATGGGAAAATAAGTGACAAGAGTAAAAAGTTGGTTTATGTTTTAGTCTGGTATCGATGTTCTTGAGGTCACGTTCGCCGAGGCGAAACGCGACGATTGGCGAGCAAGACTCTCGTGTGTCTCGCGTGCGATGTCGCGTCAGTCGCACGAGATCAACAAACGCACACGCACAGCTTTAAAGCACACCAGCACGTCATTAACCCGAGGGTGCACGAACGCATATGAAATTCACGAACGAAAAGATAAAAACGAAAACGAAAGCACATTTTGTTGATTCGAGAGCACAGAGAGTCCCTCGGATGGTGCAACGTGTTGATGCAACAACCGCATATGAACTAACGGTTCCGCGTTTGTAACTGGAGGCCGAGAGCGTTTTAGTAAAGCGCTACGCAAACGCGGCTCTCAAACGCAATGGTTTGTCTCCCACTCTCTCCCAATCACCATCTCCCTCGGTCTGTCCGACGATTTATTTTCACTTCCTCGATCGATCTCGATGGAAACGTTAACGACAATCGAAGCGTCGATTGCATTATAAACTTCGCATTGATGATGCTAATAAAACGGAGAGTTCACTAACTGCGGCAAGGCCAATTCCTCTGCGTCGTTGTACTTTCTCTTTCTCAACGTTTCGCCCAAGTATCTGTGTGCATAGTTTTTTTCTTTTCTCTATTCGTCTTTCTCACTTTCTCTAACTGCGGCAAAATTATTTCACAATGTGCATGGAACATGGGTGAGAGGACTGATTGTGCGCAGAATCATAGCAACGAGTTATCTGTTGGACCCCCTCTCTTTCCTCCCCAACCTATGCGAGGTTTGCGCGGCGTTGAGGCCACCGGCGATCGATGAACGTACAAGACTCGTGCCACAGATATTCACCTGGCTCGCATTCGCAACATTATCTTCTCAAGATATTTGCAATATCCATACTTTAAGCATATACGCGATAAATTATTCCTCCCTCTCCTTTTATCGAAAACTTGCCGCAGTCGAGGAAAAATAATTTTTATTAACATTTGTTCGTCGTACGTCGAGGTCTATGGATCCTTTTTTTTCCCAATTCTCGTTTCGTCTTCACAAGTAACAAAGGGAAACTTTTCGAGTACCTTAATCAATCATCAGATCGAACGAGCGTACCTCGCAACGTAAAGCCACCAGACCATTCTCCGACCTTCTTGCGTAATAGAATATTCTAGCAAATAGAAAACTTCGAGGCGCTCTGGTTAAGAGTTTGAATTAATTACTTTTGCTATACGATAACGAGCGATCGAGTAGAATGCGACGTTCATAAATTATTAGCACGGTTTTTTCCACCACACGGTTTGTCAGCCTTCGGCGTTTCTTTTGAGCAACATCAACATTAGCTTCTCGAAAATAGTTTCGACAACTTTTCATTACTCTCAATGAGTTTGTGATTATAAAATGAAAAGAATTCCGAGACTCTTGAGCACGAATCGGTCACTAATAATGCTCATTCGTAATGCTCGTTCATGTATACAGAAAAGTTGCGAGGACCTCATTCGATCCACGTTTGGCTGACATGGATATCACACGATCCAAGCTCCCGATGATTTCCTCACGATTTAGCCTTTCGATGCAGTTTGCTCAGGCGAATCGTCCAATAAAATTGAAATATTACAGTGTGAACTCTCGGCTGAGCAATCACTCAGAAATATTCACTGAGTTATTGCTTTTTATTGCATTGACTATGTCCGAAATGTATTTTATAGAAAAGTTTGCATTTTACATGCAAATTTCGCAATTCTAGCGAACGTTGTATTATTTTTTATTTGAAACATTAATTTTTTTGCTTTTTTCTTAATGCACTTTCCGTTTTTATCTTTGATCGTGACTTTTGCAATGGATTTATAAATTTCGACGAAAGTGACGAGGTCTTGGGAACCAGAGACGATTTCGAAGTGGATTGTTCGACATTTTTGTCTTTTCTGGGATCGAGTGTCCGCGCATCGGGAATCCCCGTCGTCGGTATTCGGGATGGAATGTCAGGCACGCACAGGGATGATTTTTCAGAAATTTCGCCAACGTTTCTCTCGGTTTTTTGCTCAATACTTTTTGGCAGTTCTTCTTCCTCTGCTCTCAATTGTTCAGCCAAATACTCACGAGTTTTCTTGTATTTACTCATCAAGTATTCTATTTCATTGGCTTTTGTAAGAGTTTTAGAGCCGCAGCCAATTTTTCTTGAATTAGTCGAAGCGAGGCTGGAATTCAAAGACCTCGAGTTGTCAATGTCGTAATTACTGGACGACGATTTACTGGATTTTTTTAAATCTCCTCCAGCCAACGATTCGAAATAATCGAGACAACTGAAGTATCGCGAGTCATCGGACGAGCTTGCGTTCCGGCGGATGAGATCGCCAAGATTCACGTCTTTTTTTTGTGAACTCGTAATTCCCTTGGTCAATGCTTCGTGAGTCTTGAGGATGCTGGATTTACTCGACTTGACGCTTTTCTTCGTTCTTTCTGCCAATCGCTTGTTCGTTTCCATTTTGGGAGTCGGAGTAGATTTATGGTTTTTCGTCACATTCTTACGCTCCGGCGTTGCATTTTTCTCACGATCTGTTGGTTCATGGTGAAGCAGAGTTTCGTAATGGTCCAGATGATTTATCACGTCCCTTGCACTTCGATTAATTTTGTCATCCAACGATTCATTTTTTTGGAAATCCAAAGTTGAAATTTTCACGCAAACATCGTCAACTTCTCTCAGTGAAATTTCGCCTGCCATCAAACTGTCATTTCGAACTTTTGCTGGCTTGTCAATAATCTTTTTAGCTGCAGGATTCGTTTTGACGATGTCCAACGGAGTTTTCGCGGGAGCTTTCGATCGAGCTTTTACGGAAATGTTTCCTTTCTGGCCAACGAGACTGGAATTCCGTCTTACTCCACGTTTTTTATCGTAGTATTGAGTAACACGCTTATCGTCTGTCTGTTGCATCGCTCGACCTTCCATCAAAACCCGAGCCCAGCCACGATCCAGCTCGCTAGAGTTTTCAGCCCAAAAGTTAGTTCCTCTGTCCGCAACGTCCCTCACAAATTCCAAAAGAGATTTACCTACAAAAGCATTACAAAAATAATGTCGAAGAGAACAGCAGAAAAAGTGAGCAAAACATTTAATCGCTCGTACCAAAAACCTGATGTATTTCGTCCTGCAGTGATTTGTCGATTGTGAATTCGTCGAACGAGACTTTCCTTACGATCGGAGATTTGTGAGGACCATGAGATATTTTCCAAAGAAAAACTACCACCTTTTTCAGTTAAAAAAAAAAAAAAAAACCATCAAATTTGATCGAAAAGTTGAGTGCAATAGGTGTCAAGCGAGTCGCGAGGTTATCCAGCGCTAGATACCTCGTCAGGAAGGATCCGAATGCCGTAATAGTCTCTGCTCGGCGCTGGAGCAACCGAATATTTTTCTAGACATCCAACGTCACCGGTCATCGATAAAAATGCGTTTGGTCCTGTTTAAAAATTCCTTTATCCACGACGAATATTTCAAAATGTGTCAAAATTCCAGATGTGTCAAAAATATTTTACAACTCAATGACCGTGACATGTACACGAGCCTAATCGCTCGTTCATTGCTCCGATTTCTGCCAACGAAAAGCGAAGGAGAGGGAATAAATAATAGTCAGTTTTGATTTGACAATGTTCTCATTACAATTTATTTCGATATGGTGAGATGAAGATAAATATAGAAATGTCGAAGTAAAAATGGAAAGTCAAATGGCATTACATATTGAGTTTAGATATATATCCTTAAAATTATAGTATCGATAATAATGATGATTATTTTCATTATCAGATGAAAAAACACATACAGGTGTACAAGGTATTTCACTCCAACAGCACCAGCGCTTCTTCCTTTTGCATCCAAATTTTTCACCGCGCATTTCAACAAATAAACCGAACTAGCCAGGTCAAGAAAATCTACAATAAAGTCTTCGATTTTGGACCAAGCACCCTCCGTAAGTTCGTGCCTCTAAAAATATACGTTCGACGTTACCTAACGAACGTATGACTTTCTCAAAATCGTCCTAATAACCTGAATATTCTCCTCTTCGATGTTTCAGATTTTCCAATCTTTTAGAAACTTTCAAAGAGTCCAAATAAAATTGAACCAATGAAATGGCTTTTGATTTACCCACTGCAATTGCTGTCATTCGAGGCATTCTTAAATAGACTCAGACACACTTCATTCAGCCACGAGTTGGTGAGAAATATCTTCCACATACATGTAAGGTCGTCGTAACAATTTATAGAGAAGGCTATAGAGTAATATCACAATGCATGATTCGTAACTTGGTAAAAGTCTAGGGAATAGAAAATAGTGTATACATACATATACATTGTGTTTTACACTCCTGCAGTTTGCGTTGATTTAATTTTCAGAAAATCTGTGCAAAAATCAATGGATAAACAAGTGTATACAAATTTGTTTGTTTATTCATTTATTATTCATTACGACTCGGAGAAAAATGTATATATATTTATATGTATATATTTTTTTTCCACTTTTATCTCGTTATTCGAAATTTTGGGGAGGGAAACGAGCGGATGACTGCGAGAGAATTGAAATGAGGTTAAAATATCTGTCGTCAATCGGATTAATGTTTAACATCGTGTCATTTCCGACAACCAACCGAATCTTCATCCGACAGACTTATCCGCGTATCTTCTGTATATAAAATTCGTGTGTGTAAAATTTCATGATTGCACGATTGATATGATTTTTTCTATTCAACAAATAATTCTGCATAACATTTCGTACAACTCTCTCACGATTGTCATCGCGTTCGAATAAATTACTAGACACTATAGAGCTGTGTTACGTGCGAAGTCTTATCGGCGATGGAATTGAACGCAAAATGTTTATCTTCGATTTTCTTTTAGTTTTTTTTTTTGGCTTTTTTCTGTTTTTTGTTTTTTTTTATAAAACTTGAAGTACAAGAGATTGACAAAGATGGCGTTACGGAAAGTGCGTCGTTGTGATTTAGAATCGAGGCTGATTGGCAAAATTTGCGGCTTATATGCACGAAATACGAATGAAGAATCGAAACGTCATTCGTCTCGTAAGAATATTTGCAGACTCCATCACTGTCGCCCTTTACGCGTCGTAGATTTTTTTCAGTAGAAAAAAAAACGTACAAATGTAATCAACTCTCATCTTTTGCCAAAACTATTTCGCATCCTAAGAATCGGAAAGATTTTCAACGTTTCTTCAAAAATCCTAATGAATTATTTCCATCGAATAATTTTCCAATCTCTCCAACTGATCTAGATAAACTAAAATTCGACCTCGTTCGACGTCCCACTATCTTTTCACAATATAGCTTTTGGTCACAAAGTATTTTCCTTCACTGAGAAATAATGAAATAGTGTCATTGTCAAAATTCAGGTATTTAAAAATTGTTGAAATGCACTTATTCCCTCTACATTTGTCCGATTTTGTTTCTACCTTACGTGTGTATACATAGACGTGTGTGTATACATAGAAGTTTTCAATATTTGTTAGAATTTAAATCGATAATTGTTTTTCAAAGGTAAATTGTAAATATGTAACTATGGAAGAACAGATTTGCGTATTGAATCAGCGGAAGAAGCGTCAACGCCTTACGAAGAAGAAAACTACTTTATCGTCGACTCGTGGGCGTAGATATGTATAATCGATTGTGTACTATTCCGAGGGATACGAAATATGTTTATATTTTTCATTTCTCCTGGTAAAAATCCACGTTGACTCAATCGCTACAAATATTTCAATCAATCGATCTGAATTTTCTTCGTGAGGCGTTTTCGCTCAAATCTTTAATGGCTATCGAATGCAAAAGTGTTCAATTGTTGATTTTGTTATTTCATTGTTGCCCTTACTTCTGCGAGCAGTTTCTCGAGAAGGTGGGTGAATATATTTTATTTATAAAAGAGATTGAGAAAGAGGGAAGATTCCAAAAGACGTTTATATTAAGGAGAGAGAAAAAAGTTAAGAGAAATCTCTCGCTTTTTCGTACTTTCGATTAGTGTCGTATTAATAATTCGTGTAGAAAAAATAACTGCAAAAGACGAGAGAAACGGGGGGGGGGGGGG
>JBAJMU010000007.1:2758095-2965498 GCA_037952995.1 Hyposoter didymator
CTGATTCTTCGTGAATCGAGGACCAAAAATATTTGGAATTTTGGTCGTTCGGAATGAAGTAAATTTGAGCCACTTGCTTACATCCATATTTGTTTAAAAAAAAAAGGAAATATTCGTTCGATATATTCTTATGAAAATCACTTTAACGAAAAAAAAAAAAAAATCGATTTCGATCGATATTTATTTGGTCATTCGACAAAATCCATTGTCTAATCGTCGCGTTTCAATTAAATCCACTTCACTCAGAGATTCAAACATTTTAAACTTTCAATTTTCAAAATAACGTTAAAGAAAAATATCATCTTCACTTTTCGTGCGAAATCGTTTGCTTTTTTCTTCGTGCTTTGCTCAGACTCGATAAAAACACGTGCAAATTGGGTGAAATGGAAAATGGTGGAAGTTGATTTCGTTGATAATATTGAATGACTTTTTAGTCTAGTTTTTTGTTTTTTTTTTTTTACGAGTGCTGCACGACCGATACTGCATTCTGCGTGATGGCACGATCGTCGTGGCATATGCTCGATGTCGTAGTCGTTTCCTCAGGCGGTGCTGCAGTAATTGTCAATTGTCTCTTCTCCATATGATCGAGAGTTTTTTCGATCGCTCTGAGTCTCTTCTCGAGACTCGTCGTGCCGAGAATTCCAACCTGAAGCTGCGGTCCGAATGGCAAAATCGCGAGAAACCACCATGTCCACGAGGGACCGTCCGGCAAACGCGACCAGTCGTCCTCCGTGTCTGGCATTATGCCAAACACTCGCTGTATCTCGCCCTGTTGAAACGACGAGACCGTCGACCACCATCTCCTACCCTTTGACCTCACCTGCCACACGGAATAACAAAAGACAATGTTTACTTTCGAAATTCAACTACCGCACTCGAGAAATCTTCATTTTATCTTTAATTCTCTGCACACTAAATTCTCTTGATCGAATTAAAGTTGACTGACCTTGTCATGAAGTTCTGTGAGATTCGTGAGATTCTCGGGCTGCACGGGCGAGTCGCGAACAAGCTCGACTTGAGCGGTGTCGTAGCCGTCACGTTCACCGCCCGAAAGAACCCGAAATCTTCTTCCTCCAACTGTGCTTAAGATACTGCAACCATCCTTCATCAAAACTCTGTCTTTGATTTCCAAAATCGTACCATATTCGGCGTACCTGAGAGTTACGAGTCAAAGTTGAAGCGAATGTATAGCCAAAGGATCGAAAACGAGTGACAATTTATGTTGAAAACATAAAAAAAGGTAAAAAGAATGGAATTCTCACCTTTTAGAGCCCGTGGCTTCGCGATTGAGACAAGCCGCGATTCCGAAATGTCTGACTCCGCTTTCGACGCATCTTCGTACCATCAGCCTGTACCTGGGTTCGTAAACGAATAATGGACAAGCGACGCAGGGGAATGCGGTTGTGCAGACAAAAACAGCGATCTGTTCGCTTCCCAGGAGACCAAGACCTTGAACCATCTCGAGTCGATAACTCGCCGCTCTTGCAGCGTATTCAGCCGGTGCGACGATCTTCAGAGCTCGTTCGACAAACTCCGTCACAGTTTTTTGGCTGCTCGCCAAGTACTGCAAAATCACAAGAACGTCAATCGATCGAACTTGATAAAAATTCGTATCGTCATCAGGTCTGGTTAGTTCATCGCCTCGGAAGTGGCCTTGGCAAATTGGCGGTTAGGCCACACAAATACGAGACTTCAAAATCGACGAATCGCCAAAAAAAAACAAAAAAATGAAGCAAATGCAAAGAAGTACGAGGTGAATAAATAAACTTGAATGGAAAGTGAAATCCCTCGGCCCTATTTATTGCGGTTTTATCACTTGCTAACGAGTATTCCCTTCTCTCATTTCTGAGAGTGCAATTCTGAAGACGACCACAATGAAACAATGCATAATACTTTCGTTTAAATACACGGAAGCCCAGTCTCAGCGGAGATAGTATTATCAAGGATATAACGTCGCACGTGACCGCAAATAATCATTTCAATCTTATAGCTTCGGGAAAATAGGCCTTTGCATCGTTAACCGTTCAAGGAAGAAAGTACGATGGCCAACTGCTCATTTACGTATATAAAGGATTTTCAATGGACAGCGATGACGGTGAAAAGCTTGGCAAACGTTTTTCATTCCCTCCACTTTTTTCGAGGCTTTATACAGTTTATCGCCGAACCGTTAATTCTCTAGAATGGTCCATTCGTGTCTGACGAGTAAGATTGAATCAAGTTGATGTAACAAAAAAAAAAAAAAATCAGCAATGAGGGAAGATTCGTCGTGGAAAAACGAATGATTTCTAAAACGCCAGTCATCTTCGTTTTTACATGATGCTGAACGTAATTAAAACCGTACAACGTTCACCTCGTCACAGTAGCAACGTAACTATCCATTGGATTTTAAGAGATCAAAAACTAACTTAGTTTCTACCCTTTACGTAATTTCGTCCGACGTTTTTTTTTCCGTTATGTCATCGATGCTCTGGCACTCGTCGATTCGTTACTTTACAGCGAAATTAAAAAGTTACGTGAATGGCAAAGTCGTGAATCTTAACTTTGACGTCAAATTGAATTTTTTTTTCTTTTTACATTCAATTGTTTGGATAAATTTTGTTCAAAGTTTCTGGAGTTTTATTTCGCGAGAATGATTTTCGGGCATTCCGGTTCGTACTTTGACGTAAAATCTGCTGCTTCGTTTGCTGCTACAACGTGAACGATAAACGCGAGTGAAAGGAGATGGCAGCAGATGTTAGTTATTTGGTAAGTTATTTATTATTTGAGTGTGTTTCACGTTTGGTGAGTTTCTTACATTGGCAAGTGAAGTAACGCAGAGTGGGCAGGCCGAGGAATAGTCGAGACACCGATCGAGGCACATCCAGCAATAAGTATGACCGCAAGGAGTCGTCACAGGCTTCCACAGAGTTCGACAGCACAAAATGCAGTCCAGTTCCCCCGAGGCACTCGCACCAGTTAATGGTGGCAAGAGAGTTTTCAAAGGTCTTGGTTCCAATCCTAAAAAATGGATAATAAACCCAATTAAGCGTCACAACTTTTTAGCAGTCCTGCAATCAAAATCAATTGTAAATAAAACTCACTTTTTAATTTTTCCACTTCCTGATAAACTCGATCCAGAGTCGAATGTATCTTTGCATTGTCGTTTGAACTAGGACTGGATACAAGCCTTCGATAAATTGCCTGCAACATAAAATCAGCCAAAACATTGAAATTTTTTCTTATTTTGTTATTTTATTATAAATTTTAGTCCAATCTGTAAGGATCGCGAGAGATTTATTCTCGTATTCGTTCTGGACATTTCGTCACGGAGATTGAACATTTTACATTCTTCGTCTATATTCTCAATAGTGACTGTATCAATTTTATTAAATTATTATTATTTCTGTTGATTAAAGTGGATGATTAATTAGTTTTTGAACATCGATCATGAAAGGTTTGTCTGATTTCCAGTAATTTTTAAATATCGACAAAGAGTCTTGGCTGATAATTTTTTTTTTCTCCTGTGAGGATTAAGATTGAAGGAAAAAGTCTTCACCTGAGTAATTTCTTCCTCTCCACTACTATTATCTTCGCAATCCGAAGTGTTCGATATCGTTCTCCTATGACGTTGACTCGGACTCATGAGAGGCAACAGCATATTATTTTTCTGACGATGATTCTGTTGCTGTTGATCGTGACTATGATGATGATGATAATGATGATGATGATGACGATTATGCTGATGATGATGGTTGTGACGATTCCGTCTCGTCCTTGGACTCGTTTCCAAGTGATTGTTGTAAGGTGATCTCGTGGAAATGGGTCCTTGCCGTCTTTGGCTCGGCGACAACATTCGATGAAGTACCTGAAGTTCAGAAAGATAATCCATCCTTAAAATTCACCTTTACAATGACAATTATATTTTCTTCCTCTCTTGTGATAAATGAAAAAAGAAAATGCATCGCTACAGTTTCGAGTTATTTTTCACTCGGAACTTTAGCGGCAAATTCTTTGAAAAATCTTTGCGATTGTTGATGCAACTCGCGACCGTTACGAGCTTGACTTTACAGACTATAGATAAGTGAGTACATTATAGCGTGACACTGTCGTTGATCTAGTGGGTCCGTACGTCGGTCACTCACCTGACCATCGCACCGAGTCATTGAGGTGACTCTTTTGCTCGTTACTCGAGAGTACGCGACGGCCAAGCGATCCGGAAAGTCCTTGTCTACACACGACGACGGCCTCATTATATATTTTGTATGTGAGCGATTTTACGTCCGAACGCGATTCACTCATAATCTTTAGCAACTCGAATTACCACAACAACAAAAATAAACTGATTCATTTCCAAATTTTAATCACGACCCATCACTCTTTATCAATTTCCTTTCATCAGGAATTTAATCACTAAGATTTCTACTTTGTCTGCATTCGGAAATAAATTCGTGTCATATTTTCCGAAAAGATCGAAACATCGCGATATGGTTCGTAAGCGATAATTCCTTTCAATTAATTTGACAAAAATGGTCGTACATCGCGAAAACTCTTTTGAATCAACCACGAGAATCGATTGAATTAAAAATGAGGAAAAGTGTGCGAATGGCCATGAGGGTCAAGTAGATCGATTCGTGTGGAATGCCTCGCACATATACTCTGAGATCCAAGCCCTCGCACCGGCTGAGTGTTCGTTCACGAGTTTATTTCGCTCTGCCAGGAGTCGATGGACAGCCAGAGCTCAAACAACAAAGTGGTATATACTCTCAGCGAGGTTCGAGGCCACGTGGAATTACACTCACATATATATATATAGAGAGAGAAAGAGACAGTCTGGCGTGACGCAACGTCATCTTCCCATGTTGCATAAATTCTCGGAACTCAAAGTTGTTGAGTTCGCGAAATAATATTAGTCATCAATCCTCGCCAGAGAAAAGGGACCAAAAGCGTGGGATAATATTATTTATTCATCAATTTTCAAGACATTTTGTGGCCTATTCGCTTTACGGCTATTTAACAAAAAAACTTGGTACGCAAATGTATGTTCGAGGTTATGTAAGTTAACGGAGTTCCCAAAAAAATGTGGATATTCATTTATTTTTACTGCAACCGTCCCAGTTTTTGCAAATTTGAAAATCAAATTTTTCTCGAAGTTTATTTCGAAAAGAAAAAGTGACTCTTGCTAACTTTTGAAAATTCGTTTCATCTTGTTGGAAAAAAAGCAGCTTTTTTTTGTCGCTCTTTGGTAAAAATATTTTGTACACAAAATTTCATTTTATTTTTCATTGCTTACCCTTGTGAGCTCGTTGCGAACAGACTGTGGATTCCTGTCGATGGCGACACTCACGCAAAGTGCAAAAAACGCCTCCTCGTGTCTTCCAAGCGCCGATAGCGCCATTTCTCTTCGATAATGTCCCTATCGATTTAATAACACAGCAATGTTGAATATTCCATGTCGTCATCTTTTTATTACAAGTCTCCTCGTCTCTTTATTCTTCTCTCTCTCACACACACACACAAACGCTCATACACAGTCTCTATATAATTTCTTTCACGACCTGCGTTAATATTATATGGCGTTTGCCATTCTACAGTGAACGCCCGGGTCATGCAACCAGGCCAACTACGGTGCAGTGTTTTACCTCGCAGTAAAAACATTATTACGTCTTTCCACTTTTCGCCCCGAGCACAGAGGAACCAGAGTTCTCAATCGCTTTGTTTTTTCGAATAACCGATCGCAATTAACTCTGTTTACAGGATATTTAACGTAAGGACCAAAAAACACCGCGGGAATCAGGATACAATTATTTTTTTGCGAGAAATATTAATGAACAGACTGGAATGCAGAAAAATAAAAGACTCGGAATACGTGCGAATGTAAACTACGGTTACGAAACGAATTCAAACAAAAACCCACATTTCTTTGATCTCTATTATTTATAGGAAAAAACATAAGCTCATCGATTCACAATAAATAATAATGACTCGGCTTACCATTCCCCAGTCGGGACGCAATCGTACGGCATGGTCAGCATCCGTCAGTGATGCTTGAGGTCTGTGAAGTAGGAGCAATGCATGTGCTCTGTTGCTCAGATGCAAAGGGTTGTTCGGAGCTGTAACCCAAAAAATATAAACTGTCAAATTTCTTGTCGTAAAAACGGTTTTTGACAAAATTTTCATCATTTATTTTGGTTTTTGTTTCAAGGAAAACTTTTTTTTTCCTCGAGCTTAAACAATGCGAGTTCTCGTTTACATAGTCTGCTCGTAAACATCGCGATTTTCTTTGCATCGCGTACACACGATTTTAAGGAGCAGCATGGCAATGTTTTAATTATTCAATGCAAAAAAAAAAAACGTGAGAAATATTGAGTAATCGTTGAAATTCTAAAAATTAGCGATTGTTTATGCAACGTACGTAATGGCTTACTCAAGAAACGATAACTCTCTTACGAGCAACTGGTTGTCCTTGTCGAGAGCTTAATATTTCTAACACGAATTTCCACGAAATATAGCATTAATTTTTCGCAACGAATCCTTGAAATTCGAGATCTCTCTGAACCTCTTTCGTAATCCCATGGCCAATAGAAACCATGAGGTTATATAAGAAAGACGAAAAGAGGATAAGAATCGAAATGCTAAGAGATTGCTGAAGTTTCCGTCAGAGGTGAATGGCATCAAATTTTTCTGAATAACCGCGACACATTACTTTGCCATGAGGGAACAGATCCGAAATACACGCGGAATCAATTCTAACTCTGCCTCCAATTGCTTGTTTCGTCACCGTTCCGCGAGACCTTCGTGTCTTTTGCGCAACGTCTGGACCTCCTCGATAGTTTGGCCAATTCGTACAATAGTTCGCATTCTTTATTGTCATTATTTCATGAATTTTTATATGTTTGTGTATCGGAATTTTGATGCGTGTACCAAATGTATTGCTCGGTCCAACGTGATCTCCGGCCACGAGATTTCACAAACTCTTCCGCAGCGCGGAGCAATTATCTTTCGCCCATTGCTGTTACGAATTTAAAAACAAGCCAAGTCAGCGGCGCGAGGCTTCCGAGCGAGAAATTGTTATATATATCAAGCAATTATATGATATTTGCGAAAGGAACTCTAGCGAATAATCGAGATACAGTTTGGAACATAGAAACCCGTTAGCACTGACGCAATGTCCGTCGTTTGTCGGTGATTCACGTTTATTATCATTGAACGAAAAAAAATAAACTGATTTATTTCGAAATTTTAATCATGACCCATCACTCTTTATCAATTTCCTTTCATCAGGAATTTAATCACTAAGATTTCTACTTTGTCTGCATTCGGAAATAAATTCGTGTCATATTTTCCGAAAAGATCGAAACATCGCGATATGGTTCGTAAGCGATTATTTCCTTTCAATTAATCTGACAAAAATGGTCGCAAATGATCATTAATAAATGAAGCAGCACAAATAAATTTAATCGCCTTGTTAATGAAGCGCAATGAATGTCGAATAATTTTTGCAATTTCTCTGCTGCGATTCATTGAAAATTAGTATCCGAATCATTCCTCCTCGGATCAAGAATTCAATGGGGAATTAATTATATTCACCGAAAATATAGTTTCGTGTCGCGAAAACTTGACAAGTTAATGTTCTTTACACGTTTTTCGTATAAAAACATCACTCGAATTGTCATTCATCACAAACTCTCAAAAATTCACATTGAAATATAAACATAAACACATGAAAATAAATATAAACATACACTTGGTATCTAATCATTTTATTTGCGAACGAGTTAACGAGGGAGTGCTGAGTGACGCAAAGAAAAAAATTCCGGTGACTTGTATCATCTTTTTAACATTCTCCGCTCCTCCCTCTCTCTGTCTTGAATGACAGAATATAATAGTTGACAGATATTCAACATTCAATGAAACGAGTAGTTTCTCGAAAGATTTACCTAGAAAATTGCTGGACGAAACTTGAACTATCTGTAGGTACATCGACCTTTAGGAGAAAAGAGTAATAAAAGGCATCAGGATGTGTGGTGCATGTAAACGTAAGTGTGGGACATAGATTCGCTGAACTACTGTTTGTCACCAGTTGGTAGTTTTCTCTCGCGAATGTCGAGGTCGATACCATCGAAGCGTTAAATTGACGTACAAACTGCTCAGGTGACTGCGCGGTCAGTGCGCGTGATTCCGACACTTAGAAATGGTCAAACAGACCGAGAGAAAGAAAAAAGACGAAAAACAATTATAAAAAATAAAATCTCTATTATTTATCACTGCCTTTCTCTCTCCCGCCAGTCTGTATTTCTCTTCAAGTTCTCCAGCACTGGGAGCACTCACGATGCACTCAAACATTATGCAACAACCAGCAGCAAATTAGAGAGTACTTGGTAGAGATTCTGCAAATCGCTCTAGGTTCCCACAACATTCCCAGCACAAGGCGATAAATATATATACACAAGTTTGTCACAATTCCCTGCTCCTGTCAACGACTCCGTGAAACCGCACTAGCAATGCTTGAATATCATCGTTAATCACTTTGTACAGCACGTTACTGGAAAAGGATTGAAAACAATGATTTTTCGTGAGTTAAATTGTCACGCAGTTGCAAGGCGTTTGGAGAAAAATTGATTTTCAGAAACAATCTCAATTTTTGTCCCGAGATTTCTTGCGAGCTGAGAAAAAAAGAAAAAAAAGATTCTGTCGCATCGGTGGATCCGTCGTACAAAGCTCGTGGCTCGGTAATTTGAGCGATGAGCCACGAACCAACTGGCGGGAGTGCATCCTGGCATTTTTGTTGCATTAGCAATGTCAATGCCTCCAACTGTCTCCCTCTCTTCCCATTCGCCCGCGACTCTGTCGCAATCGCTCTCTCTCTCTCTCTCCCCCCTCTCTCTCGTTCTCTCATCCTCATTTTCTGTATCTCTTGTCCCCTCTTTTCACTCTCTACATAGTTAGAAGTCTTTTGAACACCGAAAGCATTTTCCAACAGGATCGTAAATCCCACGTCACGCAGTGACTTAGACACAAAAGAAAAATAGCAAAGGGAAGAGAAAATTCCCAGACTATTTTGTTCTCGTGGACGCGGAGATGAGGTTTGTGTGGTCGCACCCAGACGAATTCATCAGTCGTGTTGACGCTTGTGGGGCGATCCCGAAGTTTCTAATTTTCGACAAAATGCGTTTTGTGCTCGTGGCGTGGCCGGCTTGGTATTCTGTACCTATGGTTACGCGGTGAGAAAAGCGGAACGGGAGACTACGAGACGAGAAATTCGAAGAGGAGCAAGGTCCAGCCTTTCGCCGGGGGAGACCCTGACGTAGGCAGATCGCGAGAGAACGAGACGGAGAACCCGCGAAGCCCGGCCAAAGCTAGAGCTCCCGTCTTTCTCTTTCTCGCTCGCTTTCCCTCTCTTCCTCCGAGCCCGTGGCTGGATCGATAGGGTTTTCGACGAGACCTCGCGGTCATGGAACTTTCTCGTTACTTTTCGAGGCTCCGGTAACCTTTTTGGAGAGTTCATCCCCGCGTATTCAGACCTTCGATACAAACTCCAGCTGATGATATAACGGAGAGCCTAATTAATTAATAATCATCAACTTTTTCCAAACAAGATGAAAGACTCGTTGACAAATAATCCAAATATTTCGATAAATGTACAAAGACCCAATTGCTCTTGTTAATATATTGAAGGCAAAGCATAATCAACACGTTCAACCAACGCGCTAACACATTTAAATTCATAGCGAGAGTAATCTCAACAGGAAGCAGGAAGTTGGCGACCACATTCACGTAAGCACGAGGCTTCCTTAATATCACCAACTGTCGCAGTTACGATCCGTAAACCGATTTTTTTTCCTGCGTCTACGTTCGACTATAATTCACTTGTTTCTCGATTGCAATAACGATTGTCAAATTACGAACAATAATGCATGTTTAATAAGCACTGAACAAAAACATTTCTATTCGCTCGTTTTCGTCATCAGAATATTCGCCAAAATTGATTGAAAAATCATTTTTTCATTCTGCAATTATCATCAGACTTTGCTGACTCGTGACTTGGCACACCTTTCAAAATACCGTTTTCCCTTTTTTTACCTTTTTTCTTTACAACGTACACGAATGGCGTGAAAACACTACTCTCGGTATGTGAACCTGGTACGAGAATCATGACGATTTCCATGTCATTTCGAATTCAGTCTGGAATTCCAAATTGGGCACAAGAACTCTAGAGAGTGTGCTTCAGATACGAACAGTCATATGGACGATATATGTATACACGTGTACGCGATGTTCTTGCTGGAGGCGAGGACGGATCGATAGAGCCTTCTCAACCCTGTGCATGCGAACGGGGAATCTACGCATGAGAGACAAAAAGCGCTTAAAATGCTGCGAGAAAGAACTAAAAGTTTGGATAATTCCCTGCGGTTGTTGGACATCGGTGCTCGATGTTGATACAAAAAGTAAACCGCATTGCAATTATGGAAATGGTGCGTCCATGTCTGACGTTCCACGCACCACAGACAATTGAATACTGCGTCGATTAATCAAAAGTATATCAAAACGAGCCGATATACAGGTCGCAGTTGATCGGAACTTTGTCGAGTACAGTTTTGCTTAATTACGAGTGTAAATGTTCGTTGCGGTAAATATCGAAATGATGTTTAGACCCAAGGGAACTTTGTGTGATTGAAATTACGGCGATGGAGCGATATATTGAAACCGCAGGTAGGGATGGACGTTTGAACTTCAGTTTTCATTGTTTACACCGAACTCTCTTGTTTATTAAAAAAGATGAGTTTAATTTGTACAGAGAAAAAAAGCCATCGAATATTCTTCGGTTTTGATAAAATGTTCGGTAAACTTCGCAACGGCGAACCCTTTGACTTTTGACAAGGCGATTACGTAACGACTTGGAAATACTTCGAATCTTGCCACGTCTCGAGGCAAAATACAAATGGGATAGCCAGACGCATAATTCGTTGTTTACGGGAGCGATCTTTTTGGTTTTCTTTGGACGAAACGAGAAGAAAAGGGAAAGAGGAGATGAGTTGAGTTATTTTTAGAGCTAGGGAGAGAATTAAAGGGGAAAAAGTGCGTGGGACAAGATTGGTTAAATGGAAGAGACCAAAGAGAAATCAAAAGAGGGAAAGAGAAGAGAAATAAGTATGTACGAGGAGGTCTCTTCGTGGCCGGGTGACCGACCTTTACGTAACGTCTGGCTGTTTGCTGGTGACGTGCTACTGCGATCGGACGCATCGCTGCATACTCTCCTCTCTCTCTCTCCCTCTCGGTCTTCCTTTCTCGCTGCAACCGCGATCATTCGCTAGCAGTTGTTCTTGTTCGGTGTGTATCGTTCGCCGATACGCGCCCGCGAGTCTTACGCGCTTTACGCCTCCGTCGTTACAATACCACACACGAAACAATGTTCCAGACTTTAAATACCAATGATTTACAGCCAGAAGGAACCTTCGAGACAGCTTCAATTCCAAATTAACCGAAGCAACGCTTTTCCCATTATTTTAATTATCATCGGCGCAGTCGCATTCTTTCCAAGACATTGTCAACGTCAATGAACCTCCAAAATCTTCCGAAACGACTCATAAAAAAGCTCTGTGTCTTCTCCCGAAGAAAGCTCCTTCACTCAAACGAGCTTTGTCGTCAAATCGATGCTTCGCGTACAGTTTCCCTTAAAAAAAGATTCGCCAATTATTTTCATCTCGATTCAGCAGATACCGAGAGCTTTTCTATCCACGTTTTCTGAAACAAATTTATATACTTCTCCATCGACATATAAATAATCCGTACAGTGCGAATTGTTCGGTGGATTACATTGTCGGAAGAAGCAGCAAGCACACGAAAGCCACGCATTATAAATGCCACCGCATCGGTTATAATTCTCGACTAAAATATGCTTCGTATTGTACGTGGGACCTCTCGATAAATTTGAGTTACAAATGGATTTTGTCGATGTTACCTACAGACGTTATGGAGGCTCTGATCGAAATAACCATCTCAATGCTATTTGCTTCTCTTCCTCTCTGTTACAATTTTCTTCTCCATGTTTCATTTCATGATGGGTTTCCTATATCGTAACGAAAGGGAAACTGCGATAAGAACCGATATACAGAGAGAATTCTAGTCATAAATTTGCAGCGAGTACCGAAATGGAACATGACACAGTTCCTCTGTACATTTTACAGAAAATAAAAACAAAACGTTGATAAAAACGATGGAAACTGCAGTAGAAAACAAAATTTTAAGGGATAACGGTTCGGTGTCTCGATGTCACGAATAAACTATGTACACGGAGAGAAATTTATATCAAAAATTACTATGCCACATAGTTTTCTGGTGACAGTATCGACCCTCTGAGAAATTTTAGCAAAAATGTAGTAATTTTTTATCTGCCACTGAGAAAACAATTTATTTATAGCGAAGAAATTGTTATAAAAATTTGTTAACTGTTACGAAATTCGTTTATAGTCAAAATAGTATTTTTTTACCACTACCTTTTATCATTAACTGTTACAAAAAATTTATCTCGCCGTATCCAACTTTACCATTGTTAGCAATTAACAAATTCTGGTAAATATAAATAAATTACTATGTTTTTGCTAATATTTCTCAGAGGGACGATACTGTCACCAGAAAACTATGTGGCATAGTAATTTTTGATATAAATTTCTTTCCGTGTTCAAAAATGGCTCTGTAAGCCTCAAATCCCTGAATTTCGTTGGTATCGTTTATTGGTGGAAATAAATATTTAATGAGGAACTTGAAAAAGTATTTTTTGATGCTCTCACTTGAGTCTTTTTATTGCGATGTATTTAGTGGAAAATGTGTAGTCAGAAGCTCGCAAGCAATTCTTCGATTACGTGACAAAGAATTACGGATACGAAGGATCGGTAAGGCGTGTGAATATAGTGCGCAGAAATGATATAATCACGACAATTTACGAATTCATTCATATTAATGAATGGTCACGTGTATTGTTATGCCGAACTATAATTTCGTTTAGAGCCCAATGTTTCGTTGATTTTCCTCGCACACAGATAATTTCTAGTCGTGTTGTTGAAATTCGGTGGTCACTGGTGTGACGAATATTTACAACAGGAAACGGGAAGCACAAGTTACTGCCGACGACGAACGTTCGGGCCAACACACCAGCAGGGGAGACAAAGATAAATTGCAAAGGTCTCAAACGCGCGATGCCACGAACGTGAAAAGAATTTTTAATTTTTTGACTAAAAAAAAACGTTCATTACGAATTCTCAGCGATAGATGGAGACGGACAGAGACGAGGTACGCGTCGAACGAAGACAGCGAGAGACAAAGAGGAATTTGTGAAATAGCGTTTAGCTTATCGAGTAAACATGGAACGAGCAATCGCTAAAAGTCTCACATTCATACTCTTGCGTATTCATGGTTACATGAAACTGTGGTCACTTTTGTCAAATGGATTTCCGGACATGATAAACCTTTCTGAAAGTGTTGAACGATTATTTATTCTCATTTTTAATCAATTTATTTATTTATTTATCAAAATTTTGAAAATTTTAAACAACTTTATCTTCACAGACACTCTGACGTTTTATTTTTAGGCCGTGAGCCTCTTTAGTTTTCTAGTAGCAACGATTACTACTGCAACACATTGTACAAAGCATAGGAAAACGAGTGACGCCAACGTAGAACGTGGTACTTTTCACGGTCAAGTACCCCGAGCGATGTGGCTCGTAGCTATGCGGCGTTGCTTCCGTTCGATCGAGTTCTCTGGCCCCCAGCCTTTTCCACCTAATCCTACTCTCTGTTCCGTTGCACCTTTAACCGCTGCAATTTTATTTTCAGAACCTTTCATCGCTTTCGAAATGAATTATTTGTTTCAGTCGGAATCCTGTTTAAGGACGATCCGTAAGACAAATTTATACCGACAGCTTGAACCATCGCGGACCCACGTTTTGCAGATCCTTATTTTTATTGTGTGTTGGTAACTTTTTGTTATTTGCCCATGAATGCTCGTGTGCATAGCACTGCTCAAGGAGCTGATTGCGAACAGTGAGTGTCTCGAGGAGTTTCGTCCCTCGTCCACTGGGAAATGTTCGTAAGCCTCACCGCACTATACCATCAAAATTTCGCTGATTTAATATCGAACGATAAGAAAAATAAAACGGTGTGTGATAAACCAAATTGTTCGTGAGCCAAAGATCCACCTTTAAATTTGAATTAATCGTTGAATGCTCTCGCTCAGATGTTCTGGGAACACAAGCGATGGATTGGCTCGATAAATATCTGGAGATTACTTAGCGAAATGTTTCCAAAGTAGTTTCAAGACTTCTCGATAAATCAAAACATATTCGAGTTTAGAATCGGTCGTTGCCCTTGATTGTAAATAGTTACCGACTGCTCCACGATATTTTTCAAGATTTACGTAACAACAATGGCGGTGCCTAATATTGTTCTAGAAATTCTAAGGCTTAATTCGAAAGATTAAATAATAATAAAAAAATGACAAAAATTTTCGTCATTAGAAAATGGCACGTGAAGCTGTCGAGTGGACCCGAACGAATATTACGATTCCAGTGATTAATTTGACGTTGAGTGAACTTCAATCAATGAGTATTGATTGGAGCCTTGGTTAAAATTACGTAACTCGAGGTACGAAGGAAAGAATCACGGCGTGAAGAAAATCATTTGGAATTGTTTATTGGATAATTGAATTTAGCGAATGCTCGTGGAAAATAAAAATCAAAAGGGGAGTCAAAGGGTCAAAAATATGAGAAATTGGAGTAAATTTGTCGTATTCAGTCTCGTCTCTTGGCAATTGGTTTAACGTGTATCTACTATATATATAAATATATATAAATGTATGTACATATATATACACAAATAAATGTATTTGAGTGTGTATGTACAATCTTATGTATCACGTAGATGTACACGGTGTTTCGAGCATGTATTTATCCAAGTGACGATGAGCAGAGGTCCCCGTGGCAGTAAAGACGAACACACATAGTGAGGCACCGAGTGAGAACGGCCACGCACGCTTATATGCGTCGCGACGTTCGACTCGTTCTTACATAACTCTTTTTATTATGTAATTGAGACAACGAGAGAGCGAAAGACGACAAGAATATTTGTGCGTATGTGTATGCGATGTTTGAGTGGTTTGTTCTAGCGGAGCTAATACGAGATCGACCAAGATCCACCGACGGATCAATCGGAGTATCCAAATTCACATGTTTGCCAGAAAACGAAAGAATCTCTTGTCCCTCCAATCCTATAAATCGCAGCAGCTCGTCGATGAACCCGCGAAATGGTTCGCTTTTTCTTATCATTGCAAAGATTCAACTAATTTCATGATTCCTCACGTAGAATCTATTGCGATTGAAATAATGTGATTATGCAATAATTATGCTTGTTGATAATTGGGGAAAAAAATGAGATCGGAGGAAAAGATGGAGGCAGCTAGATTTTCGATAGGAGGTCGAAAAAAAGTCGTCGAACTTTCCTCACACCATGAAAACTTCTCTGTACAGAGAATCCACTTTTCCTTTTGCAGAATATCAATCGTGACGCGCTTATTTCCGAACATCAAACATTTCCCGTCAAGTTCACGCTCATGCATGTCCGCGTGCAGACAGAGAAGGTCACTACGACGCATTCTTTCCAAAAACTCTTCAATCATTTCGCTCAGGATTTTCATTGAGCCAACAAACTCTCGAACTTCTCCAGCGCGTAACGATCGATTACGAATGATGAAAAATATTTTACAAACAATATATTCATTTGACGTGTGTCAACTTTGACCATTTCCTCTTGTTCAGAAATCAGTCCCATGGATTTACACCATTATCCGTCACTATCGATCTGATTTTCTAATTTTTTTTCTGCTACAACGAAAACGGAGAAAATTCATGCATAAAATTATTTCGAAAGAACGTCGAAGAAGTTTCTTTTTTTTTTACCTTTCTGGGTGCCATGAAAAATGTAATTTTGTTGTTGGCAAAAGTCCTTCGTTGACGAAGGTCCTTTGACGAGCTCGACGCTTTGTCATTTCCTCGTGCATGTTTGTATTCGAAAGTGAATATATAAATAAAATTGGATTTTAACAGAGTAACGTGCATGAGCCGAACGCTACCTTTATTAGATAATAACTTTAACTGCCGGCGACGACGGCGTCGACGACAAAGTCAGAGAGGAGAAGCAATAGGCATATAGGAGTCGAGCAAAGCGCGGGCTCTCCGGGCCCGTGTTCGCTCGGCTGGGGCTCTCTTGGTGTCAACGTAACCATTTATATAAATCTATCGTTACGTAATTCGCCGGCCGATCGCCACGAGAAGATAGATTCGGCCGGTCTGTGTATGTCGTTCGCTAGCGCGGTGTTACGCGAACAACTCGATGCCGCAGAACCACGTGGACTACCTCATACATATCGCTCCGAGTCCATATGGCATGTGTGTATGTTCTCTATCAGTAAAAAAAAAAAGAAAAAAAAAAAAACGTGTCAACGTTTACGAGATGCTCGTGCGACGATATTTTTTCCAGTCTTCTCAAACACGAGCATTCATTCTGAATAGCTTTCCCGTGAATTGTCAAATTCATTGAGTGTCGTTATTTTATTTTACAACGATCGAAATTTTTATTGATTCTATCGCTCCCATCCACATCGCACGTATCGATGATTACGTAACACGCAAAATTTCATGAAAAAAAAAAAGTACCAGATTATGTTGACAACGATCACGAAATAATTCTGGAGATTTTTCATCTCTCGAATTTGTAATTGTCCGTCGCGCTTCGCTCATGGAAATTCGTAGATGAATCCGAAACAGTACGCGAATTTTTTTTTTTTTTCGTTTCGTATTAAAAATGATTTCTCATTTCACGAAAAGGCAGAACGTTTGATTATTTCTTCTCATTTTTAAGACGTACATTATATTTTTTGACTGTTTTAATGTTTCCGTTGAATTTATTGAAGATTTTTATAATCGGAGTTCTTATCGATTGCTCGTTTCTTTTTTTCGGCACGCGTCAACACAAATTTTGGTGGTAGATTACTTTCCGTCGATTTGCACACATAGAGCACGTCACATTTATGAATTTCATGTACGTAGTGAAATAAAAAAATGGGGAGCGAAGATTTATGTAAGTTATTGAGAAAAAAGGAATTATGTAACTCGTAAATATGCGAATTAATTTGCGAGCTTGACTATTTTGCTTCTGTCGTATATGTATTGCTCGCATTAATTTACAAACGCGGGTGTGACATTACGTGTATAAATAGAGCGGGTTCTCGTCGGTTATAAGAGAGTCAGAGAGAGATAGAGAAATCGAGAGAGCCAGAGAGAGAGAGAGTGTGAGTGTGTGAGTGCGGGGGAGAGAAGAGATCAGGGATTACGTAAGCGAATCAAGAGAATGATTGGGGCATATGATTCATAAGTGTCCGGTCACGGAGTCCCCGGGATCCCGGTATAATCGACCGCCACATGTACTACTCACAAGTGCACTCGACATATCTGCCTTCCCATTTACGTCTATCGTCGTATCATCTTCTTTTCCTATTTTTTCTCCTTAAATACAAGAGATCGACGAATTAAACGTCACGAATGAGGCTCCGAGCGAACAGACAGGAAATCAGGTTCCAAAAATGTAGCTGATCCCACTCGACAAACAAATTAAACCGCCGATTATAATGGCGATCTTACGAACGTTGAAATTCTGTTTTTTCCAAATTTTATCTTTTCATCCAGAATATTAAAAAAATGTGTTAAAAATCTCTAGTAAATTTTTGAAATTTTCATTAAAAAATCGTCTACGGAACAGTCATCGTTGAAAAAAAATAGAGAAAAGAGCGGAAGAATGACCGCGAGTTATACGGAGAGATAGTCATCGTGTGGCTTTGTTTCTCGAGCAACAAGGTCGGAGAAATGTGGAACGGATGAGAGGGAGACTTTCTAGAATAGGCTTTCTTGCTATTCCAGATATAATAATACGTGCGTGTACTTGCAACTAATTGGCAGCCTCCTATATCTTAAAAATATAGACGTGTATATTTTCACATGATTTTTAATCAAACGGTATGAGGCCATGGTAATGAACAGTTATTACAAGTTCTACCTGTCACATTAATTATACAAAACGGGAAGCAAATAAAAAGGATACTTGAAAAATGAGTCAGGGGATGGGGCAAACGCACGTTAAATGTATTTCAAGTTTATTTATCTATGGGAACAGCCCTTAAGGGCATTTTCGTTTCGGGAAAGCAGATCGTAACGAAATTTGCGAAATACCCAAAAAATAAAATATCTATCGGAGTTTTTTTTGTTGTTAATTGGGAATAATTTTTCTCGATGAATTGTCCGAAAGGACTGGGGCACACATTTTAGATTACATCATCTCACTCGTGCCAAGAAATTCCACAGAGGCATGGAGAGTCATAAATGTTGATATTGTTTTTGTAACAATGTTCGCAGAATCGATTGGAAAAATAAATAAATTGGAAGGTCGAAATCGCTTGGAAAAATGAGCGTCGATTCGGTGGGCGCGAAAGGCGACGGTCGTTGACCGAACTATTATGAAGAGCGCGCGAGAACGCGCCGCTCCTCAGCTCGAGGTGGTTCGATGCAGTTGTTGGAGTTACGCGGAGAGAAGTTGATTATATATAAGCGGTTCTAAGCTCCCCAGAGCTTCCGGGTACGAAAATATCCTGCGGGGACCTACAGACGCGGAGTTTCTCACTTCCGCTCGACCAATTTCACAATAACGAGCGAAAGACGCGGCCCCCACGAATGACCAACTTTCAAGAGGATTTGTTTGACATGAAAAGAGAACGAGCGAGTCTCGTGCCTTCGACAGAGTCTTTTCGAACTAAATATATCCAAATTTCCAACATACTGGAAGAAGAGAGAGCGAGAGAGAGAGAAACAGACGCTGTCGTGCGTTATGTACGATTCCGAGTTTCTCTGCGGTTCTGTACGACAAGGCCGAAGAAAAGATGCTGCGAAAGAAGTCATTCGCTTGTTCGGAAAAAATAAAAGAAAAAACGAATGAAACCGTGCCTCTCACAGCCGATGGCCCGTCGCCAGGAGGATCGTCGCAAAGTTTACATAATAGAGTTTGACAGTAGAATACAAGCAAGCACGTGACCAAACACCCAAGAGCGTTCGTCTTATCGTTCAGGAGATTGGGATGACGCGTGACCGAGCATTTATCCATCTGCATACGAGACCCAACGACTTTTCTTTTTTCTTTTCCATTTCCATGAAAATTTCGAACCCGCAGCTGATCCAGTCACTTGTTTATGAGGTTTTATTCATAACAGGATCCTCGTGGCATTACTATAATGAACGATGGAAATCTGGGTACATTTGGACGTAAACAAAGAAGCTTGTGTACGTGCGAGCAAGAAATATCTCAATGTATTTATTTTTATGTGCATGCACGCAGACACGAGCGATATTCGGTATACGTTGAGGCCAGACGTAACTTTGATGAAATATCGGGATCTCTGTAAATCGAGCGTTGGCGTTATGCCGGCGAGCCTAGCGAAGAGATCGTTACGTCGAGAGTATGACACGTACAGGCTCATCCACGATTAGTCAAATTGACATAAAATTAACATGTCTCCACATAACCTCAGGCCTAAGAAAATTTACGATACTCGTTCGTAACTTTGAATGAACTAAGAAATTTTTTTTTTCCTAAAACTTGAAAAAATCAAGATCGAGGATCATAATTTGAGGGTCAGAAAAAAATGGCAAATGAAATTCCGTCCGTGTGCTGCAAAAGCGAGAGATTCTAGAGAGAGACAAAGAATGAGGAGAATCAGAGCCTGCATTATTTTAATTGTAACGAGCTTCCGACTTGAGTTTGCCACCGAAATGTATATGTAACAGGAAAACAAAACCAGTCAATATAAACGTGTACATCAACTATAAAGCTGTGACCATCGAGCAATCGTTACGTGAAGTATAATCGTTTCGTAATTTCGCAACTCGCAGAGAATCGCAAATATATATTGGACGATTACGTCGCTTGGGAGAGAAAAAAAATGGTTTTCGCGTTGCTGTTTTTTTATTTTCTTCCTCTCGACTAAATCCTCATTTTAAGAGAGGAGAATGACTCCAACGTCATCGAAGTAGGTACGATTATTCGTAGTCGTGATTATCTCTTCACGAGCTGCCTCGTAGTATATCATTGTTCTTTCTGATTTACTACATCAAAGATATCGAAGCAATAAAGGAGGAATCTCTTGACCAGCGAATGTGTTGGGAACACCGAAGAGATATCAATCGCGTCTGACATCGAAGTGGCCAGTACGATCCTCGAGTTTTATTCCTAATTACGTAAGGATTCTTGACACGATGCAAACTCTTCTGATCTGTCTCGATTAATTTTATTAATTTATCTTTTTGTTCCTCGCGTTGCTTGTCAATACCGCGTGAGCGAGACTCGCCAGTTGAAAAAAGCCTTGAAATAAAATCCTCACGTTAATCATTTTCAATAAATTGATATTGTAATTCCAATTAATTTACGTTGGTACGTACGTTCGTCACGAATCTTCACCTAAAACTGTTGGTCTTTATGTAACGCGGTATATTAATGATCTCTATTTATATGACTGCCACGATGAAATTCTAATGGCTGTTAACAATACGCATGTCAAGGAAGCTTGACTTGCCTCCATACATTCGACAAGACAAATTGAATCGATTATGGCTGTCGCCAGTGATTATTTTATTGTTTTCGAAATAATATCGTTGCATCATTTTTATTGTATAAAAATAATGCAGTACACAAAAAATACCATACCGTCAACGCTGCTAGGCATCAGAGTGAACTAGTGAATGGAAAGGATCAATTTAATATTAAAAAAAAAGATATATTAAAAAAAGGCGAGGTTTATAAATCGTCGATAGGAATCCGAATCGTTTAATTAATAATAAAAATCTCAAGCATTTCTATGCAGCTGATTTTTCGTAATAAAGTTGCACTTATTTACCAAGTTTTCGAATATTATTTATTGCAATTGGCTCGAGTATTTTTGTTCATAACTACGAGAATCGATGTCCTTGGAGCTCGCACAGGGGAGAAAGTTATTCTAATACTTAATTATTAAAATATTATATTTATTACTTTATTCCTGCAGATCCGTTGGCTCGAATAAATCTTGCCCATTGGAATAATGCACTGAAAACAAGATTTTGTTGGAAAAGATCGATATTTTGTTCGATACGTTCATCCAGACGTTTTTTTGAATGATTCCAAAAATTGTGTCATCGCAGCAAGAAATTTTCTACAAGGTCTCTTCGGAAGCAAGTTTTCGTCGTTCCAATCCTAAATTTTGCTGACAATTCCACTAGAAACCAAATAAACTGCCAAAAACACGAAAATTTCCAAATTTTAGAAAAATACTCAGTTCACCGTGTTCAACAAAATGTCGACCATTTTTAACAAAATTTCGTTTCCAGTTTGGTATCGTTCGAAATATGAATTTTCTTTTGTTCGCCGAATTTCGTTCTCGCTTGAGTACATGCGTCAGGAAAAAACGAGGGATTCATTAAAAGTTATTCAACATTGATAATTAATTGTTTTGCAGAGAATGCTGCTGTCCTGCATCTTGTTTTTTATCTTATGTCAGGACTGAACATTTTCCCTAGCCTGCGTGTGCGTTGGACTATCAATCAACCCATCTTTGCCCATTGAGGGATTACACGACGGTCTCGTCTTTGGCTCGTTTCATATTTGCTCATCAATGTACAGACGACGAATCGAATCAATTTTCCCAACTGCTTGCCACCGGCTCTTAAGGAACGACTGAAAAACTCATGCTCTCAACACGAGTTACGTTATCAAATTCAATTACGAACAACATGTGTACGCACATGCATATTCACTTAATGAGCTTGAATGAGTTATAAACGTCAAATACATATCGCTCCTGAAGTTCTGTACAAAGTTGCATATTCGGTCGATGCTTGGAAAAAAAAAGGATGTTTATGAAATTATGGCGATGAACGAATTGCAAGAAAATATAAATGTCTCGATATCAAAGTTTTGTTAAGTAACTGAACAAACATTGAGTGTATCAATTGCATTAAATTTATAAGTAACTAACGATTAATTCGAAGGGTGCACAGTGAGGTCGAACAACGGTTGCGCAACGAGTCAATTGTTTCAACTGATCTCGTGGAATATAACTGAATCAATATTTTATCGAAATTCATAACGATACAAGAAAAAGGCAATGTCGGTAACGAATATAGATGGAAAGTTATTTTCGGTTGTATGAGAATGACGTATATAATCACGTGATGCTGGAGCATTACGTTCCAGTACGCTCAATCGAAGATATTCTATCGCAAGAGACAAATTTGAACACATAATAATAATAATTGAAGAATAATAATTCTCGTCTCTCTGAATATATAACACAATACTGGGCAAGTGTGTTTGGCGGCTATTCATTCACAATTAGTCAACCGAATCTGCCGAATCTTTCTCAGGAATAAAGTTCATAAACCAAAACGACATGCCGGTTATAAAAGGATCCGATCAATTTGTTTTCATGGAGATGCAATGATAGAAATTGAAATTTCCCCATTTCGAGGTGGTCTGACGGTTTTTAAATCGGACGAGGTCAGGGTATGCGGTGACTATTCAGCCAAGCACCCCTTAACTTTTAATATTTCAGCGAGAGCCATAGCCGAGCGGTCAACATTCAAAGTTCAAAATCGTTCCACACCATTTTCCACATTTTTTTTAAATCAGGGCAATGGAGAATTCACTTTCGACGTCATTTTTCCATCCCGGATCAATCGCAAGAGATAAAACGGGAAGAAAACGTTACGCTTTTGTTTTATTTTTTTTCTCTTTTTCTGGCGTCGTCACCTTGACACCATTCGCACTACGTACCAAATGGATTCATTTGCGTTCGCCCTCACAGATTCTTGCACAATACGACAGTCCGATCCCCAATACCTGGAAATCCTGATATGGATTTTGATTACGTTGGCACGTTATTTTGGAATTCGAGTAACGCATCTCCGGAGCGTCATCGATAATAATTTATTGTCGAACTAATTGACTGTGAACAGGAGTTGAATCGATTTGGAAAAAAAAAGAATATTCTTTTGATAAAAATGAATATTTTTTCACTATTTAAAAAGGTGAAATGTAAATATTTATGTTGCTAAATTTATTCGATCGGGTTCTCGCAGGACAATCGCACAATTTCAACCCCATATTTTTCTATTTGTTCGCGTTCCTTTGAGCTCGTCTGTGTAGACACAGGCAGTAACCACTTGGGAATACGAACGCGGGGGAAAAGATCGAGTGGTAAGTCTCAACCAGGACTACAGAGACGTGAGAGTACACACGATGGGAAAGAAAACAAATAGAAAAGGAGAAAAAAACGATGAAGAGAAGAAGAAGAATGGAAAGAGGAGAGGGAGACCTCGAGAGAGTCTCTCCTCGACCTGCTCGAGCCCCGTCGGCAAGCATCGAAGAGCATATACTCGTGGCCCTGACACGTTGCTCCCGTTCCATATATCCCTTTTCACACACAACCTAAATCTTTCGATATTTTCGTATCTGGACTCGTATCGCTCGTCCTTCATTCTTCTCCTCCCTTTTCGTCAAGGCTTGCCTCTCAACCATTCTTTTTTTTTTCCACCCCATTCGGAGTGAAGACAGTAGCCCACGGTCACGCAACGCCTCGGAATATTTTGTCGCTCTCTCTCTTCATCGTCGCAAACTAAATCAAATTTTAATCGCTTGCGAAAAAAAAATGGCGGCATGTGGAAATTGCCGGAGGTTGTATTAATCCGAACGAGCAAACTTTGCGCATTTCCGAAATTATTGCGGATCGTTAGTTGCTGTGAAAAAGCAGACGTCACACAAAAAATCGTCCGGGTCAATATGACCCAGTGTGTCGATACAGGGTTAACCTACTGAAACGAAAAGTACGTGGGACGTGGTCAAAGTGTATCGACATCGGGAACCCGGGTCCTTGATACTCCATACACGAAAGACATAAACTTTGAAATTCACGTCACATTCGCAGCTCATCCTCGAAGGAAATCGTGAGGCGAAAGAGAGACCGTGCTCTGGAGTGTTATTTCTTTCTTCTCTTCCCCGTTTGGCAAGTATCCACCGAAAAAAAAGAAAAAAAAGGAAACTGGCGGTTTGTATACGCGAAACAGCCGCGAACACGAGTTGCTCCGAATTACACACGCATAGTGTGTAAAAAAGTGATCTCATTTGCCTTGGGCCGCTCTTCCGATATTCGTATACCAAAAATAATGTCGCACTGTCCAGGATACTGAGAAAATAATAAGATTTATATGGCGGAAATAAATTTCCATTTAACCTGAGAAATCTCAGCAGCGTCGCAACAGTATTCGTTCTACGACATTTAATTCTTACGGAATTGTATATTTCTTCCTGTGGCTTCTGAAACATTCAAAGAGCTTTGCGGGGTCTTATAAAATCAACGCCCGGAACGATTTACTTTTATGAACATATTCCTCGTTTCTCAGAAATGTAAAAACAAGATAAAAGTATTACCAATCGTCAAGGAACTTGGGTATCAACATTTCTTAAACATAAACAAATCTTTATCAATCTTCTGATAACGATTCTTCGTACGTTTTCCTCAACGAAAAATTACGCTCATTTTGTCGTGAAAACAAAACTTTTTCAAATGAAACTGTTGCAATTTAAAAAAAAGTTTAATTACACGATCGCATCAGCACGTATTTCTTCTTTTTCCTCGGCAACAAATGAATTTTTCTACTCGCATTGACGCTGGCACTTGATTTCTTCGTACGTGCATTAGAAAATCGATTTTTTATTGTCTTTCGCGACAACATACGTTTGCTGAAAGTTCTGTGTCACAATTCCCAACACGGTGGTTAAGAAAAAACCTGACGCGACTCACATGGCCAAAAACAGAAGAGTCGAGGCAGGACGACATTGTTTTGCGGGAGCGATGGAAAACTGGCCCAAAGGCCAGGTGCGAGCAAGAGAATGGACAAAGTGTGAGTAAATGTTGGTGCAGGTTTTTTTTCGCGGGAGATACACCAGCGGACATTCGTCTCATAGCTGTGCGCAGAGCGTACTCTCGATTTGATTCAAATGGGGCGGTGCACGACCGGCTGTAACCACTGGCGCGAGTGACGAGCCATCAAGTGGTCACGGTTTGCGCGTACCTTTCGATATTGTTAAAAATTTCTTCAACTTTTCATATTATTTCGAGACGTAATGAAAACTGGTCACAGACATTTTTCGCTCCATTAAAAACTCGTGTGAGTTTGTTATTTCTCAAACTTCATTTTTGGTATCGACGAATATAGCAGGAACTCTTGCATAATAATTCCACTTTTCTCATTCGTGTTGGCCTTCTTTTTCTCTCACTATGCATGAAAGGAAATCGATACTGTTACGTGTCCTAGCTTTAAACGAGGAGAACTGTAACGTACTCAAATTTTTCAAACCCGTGAAAAAACGAGTTTGTTTCATTTCATTGTACCGTGGTTTTTTTTTTAATTTTCATTTTTTTATAAATTTTCGACTTTTGCCATTTATTCGTGCAAAATTCGGAAAAAAAAACTCAACAAACCATTAATTTGCCATATAGAACGATCATTAGTAAAAATTTAATCAAAGTACTCGGGTCGAATGACTTTTTAGAATCCGTTGGCTAAAAAATAGCAAAAAGTTAATTTGATTATCGGCCTATTTTGATCCTTCATGTAAAATCGTTTGGGACCTCAAAAAGTTCAACACATTAATGAACCACCCAATGAAAAACAAGCTCGTTTTATTTCATTGTACCGTGTTTTTTTTTTTTTTTTTAATTTTATTTTCATTTTTTTATAAATATTCCGACTTTTGCCATTTGTTCGTGCAAAATTCTGAAAAAAAACTCAACAAACCATTAATTTGCCATATAGAACGATCATTAGTAAAAAGTTATTCAAAGTTCTCGGGTCGAATGAATTTTTAGAATCCGTTGGCTAAAAAATAGCAAAAAGGTAATTTGATTATCGACCTATTTCGATCCTTCATGTAAAATCGTTTGGGACCTCAAAAAGTTGGATATATTGATGAACCATGATGAAATAATTGGAAAGCACAATTTGTCGTATTTCTGTATTCGTAACATGATTGGATCCATGTACAGTCTATTGCACATATCGGTCTCGATATATATAGCTCGGAAACTACGTTGTACCGTGGCAGCGTTGAGACTCCGATGCTCATTTCCTTACGTAACTACGTGAAGAAGGGGAGCCGAAAGTATAAAGCGGGAGCGAGAGTGAGACTCTACTATATATCCTGTCGTCATCGTGGTCGACTCGTATACTGGCCGTGAACTTATAGTGTACAGGCGCAGTGAGCTAGTCAGCTTGCATATGGGGAACTCTCTTTCTCTTTTTCTTTCCATCGGACTGCTCTCTTTGAGCAGCTGCACATCCTTTTCTTTGTCGAGCCGCGCCCTATCCCTACAATTCCAATAATAACATATATTTACGTATGCACTGAAAACCCAGTTTCCACGAAAAACATGCATGTCTCGTTGCACACGCTCCACAAAACCATATTTTCATAGTAACGCTACTTCTTGTCTTTTTAATTGCTTGGCGAACCCGAGGAAACAAATAAAATTCGATGGATGATGAATTTTCCTTATCAGAGTACGTCAATTTTTTGAAATTTTTCCGATCATTCTACTGACTCACGGGATCGGAATTCTCGTGCGACTCATTCTTGATTTTGTTTTATTTCGTGCAAATTTGGAAGATCCGCGACTGCTGAGAAGGGGAATACGAGAGAAAACTGCGAGCGGAAAATCTTGCGAAGAGCCCTCTCTCACGAGAACGGATTCTTTATAGCTCGTGTATTAATAGCGGGACGTATAATGATTATCAGGTGGGAATCCGTTCGAGCGGGAACGTTGACCCATCGCGTGTATCCGCGTGTTTATATACATATATATATGTATGGATAAATATGAATATAGATATCAAGCGGAATGTCGACTTTTCGTGTGCCCGCTTGACATAAATTTTCCGAAAAACCTGTCGGGCTTTCATTTTCAACGGGTCCTGCCATTTTTTTTTCGACATTTTTATTCTCATTTAATATTTCTTCGTATTTTCGCTCCTTGTACCCATTTTTCCCAGTAGAAATTTCAACGTCGAATAAGAAACAAAAAAATAGATTGGAGTTGAACTTTTATCCTCTCACTTGTGTGCTGGAAGCATTTTGCCCGATCATTTTTATTTTTATTTTTCCGATTTTGATTCTGAAGCATTATCAACAAGAATGGCGAGTTTTTTTTTGGTTCACTACACATTCCGCGAGGCGAAAAGTGGCCGAACGTCAAGGTCGGCCCTCCATTCTATTTTATAACGGTTATTTTTTATTTCTAATCCCCTCCGTGGACTCTGGAAGGATAAGAAATAATTTTTGACCAAAAATTCCTTGTCGTTTCAAAAGCGGATATTGCGGCTTAATTTTCCATTAATTGGTAAACAAATTTGGTATTTGGATGAACGAAAATTCCAACTAATCGATTCCCGGACAATGAACTTCCATTCTGCTCTGACACAATGCACTGACGCATCAAATATTTCACAGGTAAGCTATTAATGCGCACATACGAGATATCGGTCAAAACCGATTCGACCGAGACGAAAATCATGTTCGTTGGGTAAAAATTGTGTCAAAAATAAAATATAAACAAAAATCCTGAATCTATTGGGTCATCAAGATTTTTGGTGGGTCAAGGAATGAGATTTTATCTTTAAAAATGCATCGCTACAGCATTTTTCAAGATTTTTATTTTATCTGGAAGCAGATGATTGAAAAAAAAGTATGGAATGCATAAAAACTGCTATATTGCAAGGTCCGAGGAGCCATGGACAAAGGAGCGTCGACTGGTGCTGGTTCTGCTGCGTATGCGCCGTTGCAGCTCCGGGGTCGTCAACCAGCAGCGAGAGAGCGAGACAGCAAAACGCCCCCGGCCTTTGCTTGCCGTTTGACGATTGAAAAAGCCCACTGGCATGCGATCTCGCGCGAGATGAGCAACAACACAAGTTCAGAGAAGGAAGAAGTGTATTATGAACGTGAATATTCCAAGAAACCGATCAAAGCTCGACGTTTCTCAATTTGGGGAAAGATGAAATCTTTCCAAATAACTCGATAAACAGAAACTACGTGGACGTGAAAAATGAGATTGATTTTTCTGTAGTGATAAATGTAGTACAAACATTTTTTTTCCATTTCATTTTATTGCATTTTTCCACAGCTTTGGCCGGTGGAATAGCCCGCAATTTATTCTTTGCCAAGGTCAGCTTCCTGGAGAGCTGAATATTAACGGGGGAAGTGATGAACGACGTATAAACAAATTTTTTTTAATTTGTTGTCTTTCACGTTGAGGTCGAGACTGGATTTGGAAGAATGAATCGATTTCGGCAGCAAGCGCGACATTTACGATCGAAAAATATTTTGTACGATTGTCCAACGAATCGAAATATACTTTGAAGGAAGAGAAACAAATGTTCGATGTTTATATACCTAAGGCCATGATTGAAACCTTAAAAATCACAATTTCTTCGTCGAATGTTATTTTTTCCTTAATTTTCAATTTGAAGATGAAGCACAAGAAACTTCAAAGTGAATTCGTACAGCTTCTGCTTATTTCGGGGGAATTTTGTTTGATCCTGCAACGAGGGTGCAAATTGGACTGAGGAAAGAGGAAAAAGACTCACCAAGATGAACAGCAAGGTTGTAACGTTCGAGAGCCTGACCCGGATGGCCTTCTTTGAGGAGGAGGTCACCCTCGTGTCTGGCCCTGCTAGCTTCGGCCTCGGTTGGCCACCACTTTTCGACGAGTCTCTGGACGAGTACGTTAGTTTCTCCGATAGGTCCATTTTTTTGACCACAGGAACGACACAATTTGTTGGTTTCGTAACAATTGCGACAGTGCGTATGACCGCAGTTGGAAGTGACAGGTTGATATAGACAATCTTCGCATGTGGTGCACAAGAAGGCGGTGGAGCTTTCGGGCTCCCGACGTCTTGTCAAGCTTTTCGTACTGTCGAGATCGTCGAGCAGAGCTGTGGCTAAATGTCGAAGTCGTTCGGGGCTGACTGGACTGATGGCTAAACAGCGGGAATAAATGTCGAGGGATTCGCGAACTCTACCACAACGTGCTAAGGAATCACCATAACCGAATAACGTTTCGATGTTTGGATTTTGTTGTTTCAAGCTGCGCTCATAAATCTCTAACGCTAACCGATAGTTTTGCGAAGCGAAAGCTTCCTTCGCTATTTCGCTCATTTTTCCAACGATTATTTATTTATATTATTTCTTTTTCATTCATCAATATGTTCCTTCATCGACTCGATTGTCACGGGCACATATATTTTCATACGTATTCACGTATGCGTTCTGCGATGAGTTATCAATTGATCGATCTATACGAGATCGTTCGACGTTCGAATCCACCAGCGGAGGTTCCCCTTTTTATCGTTCACCCAAAAATCAGGCTCGAACGTAATCCTCTCGGTAGAAACCACTTCCGGCTGATTTGGAAATATTGAAAACACTATACATTCTCGTTTATCGACTATTCCCTCATCGGGTCAGTTAAACTCCACTGTGCTCGACACTTGAGTAGCTCCAAAGAAAAAAATGGGGGAAAAAAAATCAACAATTGCGTGAAAATTAAATCGCCGAATCGATTATTTTAATCCGAACATTTCATAGGATTGCACTATAAATTGTAACATTGCACACACGCGTGATTAACTCGATTCCGGGGGATTATTCGTTTCTCGAAAACTCGTAACTCGCACTATTTTTTCGGCAATGGCACACGAAATGGATAATTTGATAAAAAAAATAAACGAATTTTAAATCGTGATTCAGCGTCGATGGTCGACGAAATAATGGAGTATGGCTGTGTAGTTTGACAGTTGCGTGGCGAGCACGCGGGCGGGCTTTGCTTGTTTGGAGGGGCGCACGAGCTAATATCTCTGAGCCAACTGACGTCTCGGCTGTCAGTGGCACACTGGCGACTCAGAGCGTCGGCGTTCTCGTCGTGTCGCGCGCGATTTTCGCTCTCTTTCTGTCTCTCTTTCGCTCTCCCTCTCACTCCATCTCACTTTCTCCCTCTCTCTCCTCCGTTCCTCCTCTCTCCGTTGCGCTCGCGTATATGCGTGGGGAATTTGGAGAACTTGTATATTATGCTCCATCCACACCCAATTCCGAGCGATGGTGGCGATACCCTCGGCTCAAAACGGCAACGGAACCAAGTACACGCGAGGGAGAAACATTCATACGCGACGTTCTATTTTAAATATATATATATCCATGATAAATAAATAATAAAACAAAAAACAACATCTCCGGCGCATTCGCGAGATCCGGAGCTTACCACGCTAACGCGCAGGATATCCCGCGACTTTCCACCTCCCTCGCTTTATTCCTCCAACGAGAGAGACACACATCGATGATGCGTCTCCGCGCGCGACAGATCTGGCTTCTCGTTTAACTTGTATCAACCGTGTATACTATATACGTACATACAAATTGTGCTCCTGCAACGCGAGCTTGGCATCAATCATTGCACTTAATTCGCAGCCATCTTATGTACTAAAACTCATTCGCTGGGTTAACAAACTTTTGAGAATCTTTCAGAGGCAAATTTGCTCATAAAATACGAAACGATTTTTCATATTCGTTCTATTAAAATCTTGAAATTTCAACACTGGAAATGAAATTTTGTTCAAAGTCGATATTTTGTTGATAACACGCTAAACTAAATATTTTTTGAATAATTTCAAAATTTATGTTATTTTCGTAGAATATTTAGTTTCCAACAGAATTGTCAGCGAAATTTACGAGTGGAGCGACTAAAATTTGCTTCCGAAGAGACTTTCTAAAATATTTTTTACCGTAATGACACTATTTTTGGGATTATTCAAAAAAAACGTTTAGTCGAACGTATCGAACAAAATATCCATCTTTTTCAACAAAATTTTGTCCTCAGTTAACTTGTATGAAAGATTCTAAAAATTTCCATTCCCATCGGACTGTAATGTTATTTTTTGAAAATCTTCCTAATCCCCGAACGTTGCTGCGAGCAAATGCATTTTTTTACAATGTAACGAAAAATCTTGATGCATTCGAAAATTCCGTGATAAATAAATCGTTCAGAAACGACGATGAACTTGCAGTAGAGCGACAATGAATTTAAAGCTTCGTGGATGCTCTGGTAATTAGCAATCTTTGAGAACGTTCATCTCGACACAACATCCTCAAGGATCTAGCGTTATTATTTGACTCGATGTTTCTCAAGTCGATTAACTCTTTTGCTTCGTTTTGAGAATCCAAACAGAATGTATTTTGATAAGCGTGTGTTATTTTTATAAATTATGAATGGGGTTTGATATATCGGAATATCAGGAGGAGAAAGATAATCTTTGCATCGTCAGAATATAATCTTAGCATCGACCTTGTCGCAGAATGAACCCTGGTGTCTTTCTAAATTCTTACTGGTACGTTGTAAATCATGTATTTAAATAATTCGCGGATGCAGAAAAAGAACGGTAACGTTGATGACGAGTGAGGAGAAAAATAAATATAAATGGAAAGTCTGGCAACTGCGGTGGTGAATTTTTCCTTGCAGAAAAGATTTCATTCTCCGGAGCTTGCTTCGAATATTTTTCAAATTTATTTAACGTGGCCTTATGCCCTCTCGAAGTTTTATATTAAGAATGCAACGCATCGCAGCGAAGGCGCAGTTTTTCCCCTCTTCGTGAAACTGGTCGAGTCTGATTATAAATAAAAACGCGTCAGTGTTGTATATCGCGAGGCAAAAAAATAAAAGGCGAAAAAGCGTGTAAAATGCTGCTGCTGCTGCTTCTTGCAGGGGCAACGGTCACTGCGACGTAAACTTGAAAAGCTTCAAGAAATGTAGGTCCACAGCTCTTATAAAAAAAATCCAGAGCGTCCAGAGCGGACAATTCCGTTATCAGGAATTCCCCATGACAAATAATTCTGTTACTTTTTCTCTTATCATCTTCAAGCATCTATAAAATTTACTTCCGTATAGCAAAAATTTTTACATTTACCAAAACATGCAAAATCGTTCAGAGATTTCAACTCTCAAAAGATTTGATCATTGGGATCCAAGAAACTTGTTTA
The DNA here is from genome assembly GCA_037952995.1 of Hyposoter didymator. Lineage (NCBI taxonomy): Eukaryota > Metazoa > Arthropoda > Insecta > Hymenoptera > Ichneumonidae > Hyposoter > Hyposoter didymator. The sequence goes on from JBAJMU010000007.1 coordinate 2,790,277, forward strand.
TCGTTCGATAAAATAATCTTTGCCTCCAAAGGAGATGGAATCTTGATGCTGTAACGAGAGGTTCCATGCGCAGACGACAAAACAAAAGATGCATTATTTGCCTGCAATTATCGATATTTGCAGCATTCTCTTTGGCTCACACGTACATAAATAAATGAATATTTCCACTCATATTTTGTATATACATGTATATATATTTGAAAAAATAAATACATGTTACACATAATCACGCGATAAAGTATGGTGTACATACAAGCTTAATACAGCACTCTCTCAGCGTGTATTTATCTTGGACGTTACATAAGCTATTTATGTCGTACAAAGAGTCACCTTAGCCGATCGCAAAACAAATTGTTAATCATCGAAATACGGCGTATCGCTTGAGCCCGAGCACGTTACGTAAAGGAGATCGCATATTCGTCGCAAGTACGTTGGATTGTGAAAATCTATAGATATTACACTTTGTGTAACTTCTATTCGTTTCGGCGAATCTTCTGAGCTGTTTGCTCTTTACTTTTGTTTTTTTTTTTAATCCTTTTCCCAGATGAGTTCGTCTCTCCTGGATTATTGTAATTTCGCGCAACCGAAAACTTGCCAATTTTTTTTACACGCGGTGAGTAAATAAGAAGAATATCCTGTTCGAGATTTTGGAATTTTCAGTTTTTATAACGAGTTGTGGATTTCAGTTTCGTCGCATCTCTTTTTTCGTGCACGTTTGGCAACGCGATCGAAAAATTCGTCTCGTTCTTGACGTCGCAAACTCTAAAAACGAAGACTTTGACTCAACAAAAAACTCGACTTCCTCGTGCTTACCTTTGAATATTTTTATCACTTGGAAAGAGAATGGAATTCATATTTGTATGTATTGAATAAACATTATGATGAAGAAATTTACCTGCATTCGTAAGACCGGAGAAAAAAATGGACAAAAAAGTGCCTCGAAACATTTCCGTTGTCCTCTCAATATTTTATTGAATATTTTACAATAAAACTTCGTGATAAAGGTCTGGGAATAAATAATTGCCAATTTGTTCAAACTGTACAATTGAAAAGACAAATTCTGAATAGTATACGATTGTAACTGCATCAAATGCATTGTGGTATGCAAAGTGTTTGAGCTTTCGAAGAATTTAGATTACAACGCGAGAGAGTGTTAAGTTTTTATTGTCGTTTAATCGATATTTGCCTGGTGGGATGAAGTCGGTGCAACATCCGCAGCTGTGGCTTGCCGGCAAAATGATAAGCACAGCCCACAAGTGTGTATATGCGTTTCAATACGTTCGTGCAAAGGAATCTCTCGTGTTGATGAGGAAAGAGGAGAGAAAAATTGATAGAGTTCGTCGAGGATGTTTATATTGATTTAATTAACGTATCGATTTCTCTTATTTTAATAATCGACACTTTCAATAATTGATGACGATGATTGCTATCTCCATATCCATTCGATTCGCACTATTTAATTTTCTGCAGTTATAACAATAATGATAAATATATAAAATAATTGTAATCGTATCCAATAAAACCGACAGAATGTTTTATGTCACTAGTGTATGCGTCAGTAAACGAGTAAACAAAATTGCAATCACGTTAATATACAAATTGCGTGACAATTACGGACTGTAAATAAATGTCTTATTCCACCTTTCCTTGTGAGTCTATATCCGACCCTTCTTTACGTGTTTTAACGTCCCAATCCAACTGCTGCCTGTTGATAATTCCACTCGTAACGAAAAGAGGAGATTCAGGTCAAATGGACCGAAATGGGCAGTTATATATAGTCAAATCTCAAGTGCAGAATAAACTGCAAAAATTAAAAGCCCATCGCGGAGTTGCTTCGATCGCTATACATAGATTTTCCGCATTTTTTGATTCAAGTCCGTGGGCAGCAGGCGAAGGAAAGTGGTATATAGAAAGAGGCTACTACGTCGACNTGCGTGACAATTACGGACTGTAAATAAATGTCTTATTCCACCTTTCCTTGTGAGTCTATATCCGACCCTTCTTTACGTGTTTTAACGTCCCAATCCAACTGCTGCCTGTTGATAATTCCACTCGTAACGAAAAGAGGAGATTCAGGTCAAATGGACCGAAATGGGCAGTTATATATAGTCAAATCTCAAGTGCAGAATAAACTGCAAAAATTAAAAGCCCATCGCGGAGTTGCTTCGATCGCTATACATAGATTTTCCGCATTTTTTTATTCAAGTCCGTGGGCAGCAGGCGAAGGAAAGTGGTATATAGAAAGAGGCTACTACGTCGACTCAACGATTAGACGACTGGCCAAAACATGTGCTCCGAATAAATGAAAAAAAAAAAAAAAAACACAGAAAGAAATCGAAAATGCACTTTTAGATCTTGACAACGCCGATCAATTGGCAGGATATTTCATGGCTCGATGCTTTTCAATCGTTTTTCGAATCCTCGAAATGTGGAGCTCGCTCGACGATGATTACGAGGATTACGATTAGGAAGCGTGAAATTATTGCGTAAATTGACGAAATCAACAAAAACGTATTTGCGTCGAATTTCGTCACAAACAGTCAGGATGGCGAGAGAGTGTTCTGGGATTCCTCCATCTCTTTTACATATATGTATACGCACATATGTATCACACATGTATTCATAATAAAACGTCAGCATGTAGATACGTGCACGTTGATGTATTTGAGTTTGGTTTAACACAAATAGTAAAGAACGTGCATAAAGCACTGCATGACTAAAAATAAAGAAGCGGGATCTGAATCGTGTAAACACTGCGGGAGGCGAGGGGGTACACAACGCCTTTATATAATGAATGAGTGTAAATTGCGACTGTGCAAGAGAGTAAAAGAGAGGCGAAGATTGCAGAATTGGAGAAGGGCGAAGATGGTTAAGCACAGCAGGGCAAAGAGTAATATCGCGTCGCGATATTTTTGTGTACACTGGTCGGAAGAGATGCGTGTCGTTTGTCTTTTGTCTTGTGCATTTGGCTTCTTAGCCCGGAATCGTGTCTATTATTTGGCTCGAAGCTGACGAGAGGTCGACAGCCACGCGTTCAGATCAAACGGAGATTGTAATCGCGATGTTATTTAACTAGCAGGCTTCCGAAAAATCGCGACGAATAACCAGAGAAAAATTGCTCAAATCTTTTCAAACGATCGAAAAATAAATAAAACGCTTAATAAACATTGTGCTTGGACGTGAAACTCAATATCAAATTGGCTCGAAATACACGAAGATTTAATAATTAATAACGAGAGTCGTGATGGGTTAATCGGCAGCCTTTGAAAATAAATTTGTTGAAATTAACATTCGAAAATGTTGACGAGCAAAAATTTAGCAGGCACAAGAAAGTGCTCGCGATTGGTTTTGATAAAGTCCTGCTCGAATTCACTTTGTTTTTGTATTGAACTTGAACAGCCCAATTATCGGAAAAATTGAACATTCCTCATGCCTATTTCGTATTTTTTAATACATTTTCAATTCGAAGTCTGATGCTTTGTATTTTCGTGCCGAGATCGAGAACATCTCCGAGTTGCATCATTTTTCACAGCAACCAAGAGATGGCGAGATGAACCGGAAGGGAAATATGTTTTTTTGTAAAAGACTCGACCAATTTTCGTCTGTCAAATTCGAGGCAAAGGGAAAACGGTGGGCCTTATAAACGTACGGAATTCTCAATATATATCATGCCTGGGATAATCCTTCTTCATCCAATAGGAACGCGAGATGCAGGTAAAAGAGACAAGGAGAAGAGAATTTCGCTGGTGGCTTGTGCCAAAATGTGTGCGGCGAAAATTTCACTTCGACGCCACGTGTGCTGGTGTGTCGTCTCGCTGTATTCCTATGTATACCAAGATGTACCAACACGAGCATACACACACACGAATACACACACAAAAATACGTAAATGTCGTAGAAATCTCACTAAGTACGGCGCATGTAACGCTCGGCACGTGCCAAAAGTTTAACACTCATCTACATCAGCCATTATTCTTCGAATTATTTATCACTAAATTAGATGAAGAGTCATTTGACGCATTTCAGTTCCTAAACTCCTGTCGTATGTTCTTCGTGTGTATCAACATTTTACTTCCAACTAAAGAGAAAAACGAATCTTTGCAAAATCCATACGAAACGTTTATCATTTTTTTGGAAATTTAAAAAATGTGTGCAAAAAACTTGAATTTTGTTTTTCAGAAAGTTTCTGGCAATTATTTTCCACTGTGTTCCTAGAGTTTTTGGTGAAATTTATTCAACATTTATTTTAAAATGCTACTTCAGAAACCCCTTTCGACATTATTTTACGCCCCAGGCTCCTAACGAAATGAGCATTTTTATTTACAATGTTACTGTCAAATTGCTACCCGTGTATGTTAGTTTGTTGGATGATTGAGCAACTGCCATCAGTCAGCCTGACAATCCGTGCACGATGTAGAGTTCTGCGTGTATATTTTTATTTACTGACTAATACGGTATGGGGACAATGGATAATGTAGTGCAAGTAAATTGTTGGCTATAATAATTATCGTAATTCGAGACAAATTTATTCAAGTAGAAGGCGTGTCAGTATTACGCTTGCCTACAGCTTCGAGCTCTATCAAGCAAAAGGAGCGGTCCTGTCGCCATCGAGTTTACACCGCAGTGCCTAAGACCACGTGCAAACTGGAATGGCGAGCTTTACTTTTTCCCTCCGTAAGTATATGCCTCTGTGTCATTCGGTTCGATGAAGAAACGATGCAAAAAAATTTACATAATTGAGGGGAATTAGCGGACCTAGCGAAATTTGTTCATTTTCATGTTCTCGAATATGATTTCAACGCTTTACGTAAACTTAAGTGTTCACCTGTGTTTTCACGGCAAATAATGACAAAAAATGGAGTTCGGAATAATAGGAATTAAAATTTTAGAATTTGATAATGATTTTCAATTAAAAAGACACTTTGGTATGGATGTGACTGATTTTGAGGAAATGTCCATCGTCGGACGAACGTTGAATTTATACATTTGCCTCGAAACGTTGATGACGGAAATTCGTATCAATTCCGTTGATCCGGAAGGTTCTGCGACCATCATATTGATAAGAGAAATAATCAGCAACTAGTCGAGCTTCAGTGTGCGAAGGAATGCTCGCGTGCATCGAGCATTGTTCCAATAAGCAGAGCAGCCTCAGTCGATTTGGAGTGCCGAAACGATAGTCTGACCTTGGTCATTAGCTGAGTAACCAGCCAATGAGAATGTCCATAAAACACGTTTGCTAGACCAGTTTCTAGCGCTGACCCTTCTCAACGTCCTAGGTCGTATCTTTGGATCATTTCCACGAGTTCTCGTGTAATCTACGATCGAATGGTTCGGAAAGAAGTGAATTATGGATTCTACACGAACGGACGTTTGCTCTTCTATGGTCATGCATCCTGATCGTGTTTTTCGTTCTGAACCAAAGATTTTTTCATCCAGACGATTCGGCCCTGCATAAAAGACAATCGATCGGTTTCTTCGTGTCGAAAAGCAGTATCGAGAAGAAAACCGGTTAAGCAATTGTTCCATGTTTAGTCAGAGCGATGGACATCGAGCTCTCGCTCAATCCTGAGAAGCCAGAACATAACCGATGCCCTCCATATATGGAAACACACTCTTTTGTTTTTTCTTCTCCCATTTCCAGAGCATTCGCATTCCTAACTTATAATCGTCGGAGCGAAAACCGCTGTGCTGACTTTTGACTGCGGCGTAAACGAGAACTGGTCTCACTCGTGACTCGCCCTCCTAAGAATTTCTCTATAAAACTCGTCGAAATATGTTATCCCGTTGTACGTATGCCTATAAATAAATATCTCGAGAATAAAGGAATATATTAAGGAAGCCAGTCGAGCAAATTCATTCACTCCGCAGCACTAATGACGCGGCCGAAAAACTCCACCCGATCCCCCACACTTTGTAGTTGTTTCGTAACTCCACGTCTCAAATGTTTATAACCGCCTGATATAAACGATGCCCACGTTACCACGGTTCCATTTAGTCTCGAGGAAATGGTTGCATCAAAATGGCCCAAGTCGCGAACAGAGTTGCCTCGTCAATACTTAGAACACACTATTACGATTGTTACGTGGCGTCTTTCTTACTCGAGGTCACCTGAATCTTCTCTCTTTTATAACCAATTGAAGAATTCAGACTCTGCCAATGATTCTATATCGAAATCAAATGTCTTGACAACTCTTGACAGTTCTAACGAAAATATTCCGACGTCCCATCGTATGTGATTGAATTTTTCTTCATCATGTAAAATTATGACAAGTTTGGCGTTTGAAATGCTTTCAAAAATCCAATGGAAAACAAATTTCCAAGTGTATCAACTTTCAAAATTCAAACAGCCATGAAAAGTCTATCAAGGTTGCCATCCATACGAAGAATCGTTCTTACCGATATTCATAAATGAGCCAATGGAGGATTTTTTTATGATGCGTTCCACGTGAGACTCTGCCACGTTTTTTCGCGGCAAGAAACTATATATATGATGCTGAAAACTATCGCGCTGGATATTCGGTTACATGGACTTAGGCTGACTAAGAAACGAGCCTCAACCTCTCTCTCTCGTTGCGAGAAGCGATCATTACGTAAAACTGAGAGTGCGGGAGCGGCGACGACGAAGCAGCCCGTGGTTACGTGCTCGCGACCCACTTGACACGTGCTTTGCTCGACTTTTCAGCAGAGAGCAGAGACACGATACGAGAGATTGGCATATGCAAATTTCTCCACAAATTCATCTTTTTTTTTCTATTACTTTTCCTTCCAATAAATAATTGTCAGCGGTAATTAAGGTATAACTATCGCAGAATGGGTTGATTTAGGATTTTCTTGAAATTTAGTGTAAATATTCTTGACATTAAAACGAACAACTTTCCTATGAGACGAAACACTTTCTGCCGTCTAGAATTTGAGATATTTCATTTCCAATTTTATATTTTTCCCATCTAAACGCATTTAAATTGAAGTCGCGTTTCTTTTGTTTTTTCTTGCAACTTTTTTAACGAAACGTCACTTCAATTTACATGCGTTTAGATGGGAAAAATATAAAATTGGAAATGAAATATCTCAAATTCTAGACGGCAGAAAATGTTTCGTCTCATAGGAAAGTTGTTCGTTTTAATGTCAAGAATATTTACACTAAATTTCAAGAAAATCCTAAATCAACCCATTCTGCGATAGTTATACCTTAAGCAGAATACGTAAGTCGATATGAACAAAATTGCGTTTGAAAATAAATGACAAACCCGATATCCTACAGTCACAAGGGAGACACGTTTTTATATTTGGCAAGGAAGCCCATAGAGAGCGAAAGAAGCTGAAACAGTGTGTGTTGATGAAAGAAGAATTCACGTGTGAAATGCTGATGGTTATCGATTCAGCACTGCGATAAGTCGCGATCACCGTATACGCGTTACCTTACCCAGCAGCCGATACTTGGTCTCATCGCGTACACACTTACGTAACGTTTTTAAAAATGTTACGAGATAGCTAATAACGTGACAACTGTTGTGCACATCTCGCTTTAATATGTAATACGTATAAAACGTATATATTTACAGTCGCTTATATACACGACATCGTATATAGATTTCTATCTGCCGAGAGGCTCATTTGCATAATTTCTTCGCTTGTTATGATTTTATCATTGTTCATTCTTCTCCGCAACGGCGCAAACAAGTAAAAACACAATTGAATAAACTCCATAAAGATCCTTGCAGTTAACAGCCAACGATTGCAAAAAAAACTGCGTTCTTAGGACAGCAAAGAATTGTCTGTTGTAACACGCTGTAACTTTGGCACTTTTCGAATATCGCGCAGATCCGATATCCGTGTTGAGAGCTTTATGCGATTGAGGAACCGAGACGTTGAGGATTTTTACGTTTCGGTTCCTAAAAGTAGATTTTCACGAGGAGGAAACAAGTTTGGAATCAATTCGGAGCTGAGCTCGTAAATCGAGTCAACACGCACCTAAGAATCGTGAGGGGATCACTTCATCAAAGGCATTGATACATTTACGTCTGTGATCAATGATTTGCTTGTTTTGATACAGATCGAACGATGCATCTGGACTCACTCTGCACTTGACCTCAAAATTGTCTTTGTAAATTATTTCTGAGGTGAGGTTGACAGATACAAACATTTCAACGCAGTTTAGGGGTCAAGTTGATCGATACTTTATTTAGATAAGTTTCGTGTTGAAATAAATTCTCTGCAGATTCGAAAACACCCAAGTGATCAATATTCTATAAATAGTTGACTGGAATAAGAGTTTCATCGAATATTCAGAAGCCATTGAGTGAAATTAATGGAATTTTGATGGTCGTAATATTTCGCATGGTCGTAATATTTTGTTTTTAATTTCGTGGCTCTGGCTTCAGAAACGAGCTGTGACACGATGGAGTGAATGTCAACGTTCGATTCACCAGTTACTTATAACAATACGTAAGAAGTAACTATCCTGATTCTGGATTCGTGACACGGTTTCTTCTTGAATCGCAGAAGCGTTTCTGCGGCTCGGGTTGTAGAGAACAAAGCAACGTTGTTGGTGCGGTGCAGCAGCGCGCCGAATGACTTCAACGATATCCATGCACGAAGATTGAAATAAAGAAACGATTTGTGTGCAGATTCCGTGCGCGTACAAGGCTGCAGAGTTGAAGCAAGATCCTGGGGGCAGGCAGTTGCATTTTGCAATGCGTCAGCAGTAACAAAACATGAGAGTGGAGACCGTGGCGGCTCCGTTCGTCTCTGCCGCAGCGGGCCAACCGGCTGGGCTTGACCTTGTCTGGGTGTTCACCCTCGTTCTCCTGGTGCGGCTCTCTTTCTTTATCCGGGCTAGCAGAGCCGCGCCTCTCGTGTTGTTAATACATGCACGCGACGGGCATCGCGGTGCACTATAGCGAATCTTTTTTTTTCCTCGAGTCCTGCTCTGGTTGGTTGGTAAGGCAGATTCGGAGCTAGAGCGAGAGAGGGAGAGTGGTGGAGATGTGTGAGTGTAACGAACGAAGAGAAAGCGCGAGAGATGCGGCAACGCGGAGGGGGAAGAGATGAAACGGCGTTGATGGAGAGTGCGACAGAGGAGACGGCGATCGCGAGAGAGAAAGAGAGAAGTAACGAAAGTTTCAACGCGCGGTGGCGGTAACGAAAGACAAAGAGCGAGTGGTCGATCGATCGAGCACGCCGATACCACAAACCTCTCAGTCCAGCACCGAGCCTCGTCGCAGTGACTAAATGAGAGAAAATTTAAAAAAATCGTTCATCCGCTGCTAGAGCCTCTTTTGAATTCGTTACATAATTCGAAGCAGGTCAGGGCCAACGAAAAAAAAAAAACACGTTGAAGAAAACGACTCCTATTACTGTTCCTCGATCGCGACAGACTCACGTCCAACATGGCGAACCTTTCTCCATCTCATAATGATTATTCCGATGTCAAGAGCGACGACACAACAGCCGCGCATGTCTGGCAAATTTTACAACACGCTGCTTTTGATTGCCTATAAAAACTGAATTTACGATAGTTCGGCCGGACGCGAACGGTTTGTCGATTACAGAAATAGATCGGAGTCTTGGAAAATTGGACTTCTACGACGCCTGAAGGAAATATCTTCGACGAAATCATCCGCGCTTTATTGTTCCTCAAGAAATAACATTTTTACAACTTTCCACATCACATTTCTTCCTTCATCCTCAAAAACCCATCGTACCACCACATTTTAGAGGCTTTGAAATACTGATCCGAGAAAATGACAATTCTGGTCCATCAATGTCATTTCATCGCATTCTCAACTACTCAATTAATTTGACTGCACGGATTATGAGCGTTGCTTTGCGTCAAGCCAAGTATGGCAATGACTCGATTCGATCTTAAGGTATAACTATCGCAGAATGGGTTGATTTAGGATTTTCTTGAAATTTAGTGTAAATATTCTTGACATTAAAACGAACAACTTTCCTATGAGACGAAAAATTTTCTACCGTCTAGAATTTGAGATATTTCATTTCCAATTTTATATTTTTCCCATCTAAACGCATGTAAATTGAAGTGACGTTTCGTTAAAAAAGTTGCAAGAAAAAACAAAAGAAACGCGACTTCAATTTACATGCGTTTAGATGGGAAAAATATAAAATTGGAAATGAAATATCTCAAATTCTAGACGGCAGAAAATGTTTCGTCTCATAGGAAAGTTGTTCGTTTTAATGTCAAGAATAGTTACACTAAATTTCAAGAAAATCCTAAATCAACCCATTCTGCGATAGTTATACCTTAAAAAGCTCGTTTTCCATTTCGCATGAGTGCCATGTGGCACCGGTCATTGCTCCAAGATTGTCAACATCATTTAGTAATGATTCCACAGATTGAGTCGCACCAGGCAACCTAAAAATAAACTGAGAGGAATGAATTGAAGATGGAACGATTTCAGTTCAAAAATTAGCCGTAAGGGATCAAGAGAAATAACTATGATCGTGTAGTCAATCTTGCACCTATCCATTAAAAATTAACCAGCGGTTCATGAACGCAATAATTACAAAACAGTTTCAATGGAATTTAGAGCTTTCAGTTTATAACCGAATGTTATGATTTTCGGCTTCGTTTCCGCGCGGGTCTTTTTAGTGCTCGGCTACCGTATTTCGGTCCGGTGACCCAGGGAATAATGAACATTGTTTAACCGGACAACTCGCTCGTAAAACCCAAGATTTACGATCGGTCAATTATTTTTCCAAATTTCGCTCGTGGCTCAAACGATTGCCTCCTATTACTTAAGGATTTTAAACTTGGTATAAAAATACAAATAGTAGAAAGATTTACTGTATGCTCATTGGTCGGTCATGGCCTAGACGGTTCGTTAGAAAAATTATTACTATTATTCCCATGTCCACAACGTGGGTAGCTTAATATTCAATTGTGATTATATGATCGAAGATAATTTTAACGCTTCGGTAAAGTTTATATACGCGACAGCCTCCTTAAGAATGAGGCGACGGATTCGCTAATTTGCTTCATCTCCAGCGGAAAATTTTCAGATTGATTGAACGAATGATGAAATTCCGCTGAAGACAATGAAGAATCTTGGACTGCCTGTAACAATCGCGTTGATTGATTCTTCATCCACAGATTGTTGGAGCTTTTTCCAACTGTAATAATTCTCACCTCGTCCGGTTTAATTGCCAGTGAAAAAATAAATGATCCATTGAAATTGAATCGTCGTCTAGATTGCAATATCATCCGTAGGTTGCAACAGCAGGTACGTTATTAATTCTCGCAATGAGAACACAGCCGGGCCTTCATGATGAGATTACGTTATTGTATGCTCCTGTAATAAATTCGCTTCTTCGAGAGATTCTAACGTGATCTCGCGAGTGGTGTAAGCGTGGCTTGTACAAAAGCCAGTAACACATTCACCGAAGTTGGGGGACGCGTGCTGGATGTACTGAATTCCCTTCCTCTATTTTCCTCACGAGTCTGACAGAGGGCGCGTTTCTCTTTCTTTATCGTAACACGGACTCAGACGTAGACAGCACGCCGGTAGCGTTCTTGTGAAATTTCATTTTTTCTCTGCTTTTCCTTGTGCTCTCTTACTCCAGGGCCTCAGCCCATTGCGTAACATCACACGGCCCGCTGCGGCTTCATTTCTCAATATCGAGTATGTTGGAGATTCGATGCCCTCACAAAACTGCGAGCAGAGCAACCGAGAGGAAAGATGATGACATAGAGCTGTCACAAGACTGCACGCTGTTACAGAATTGTTGGTTCTTTGCGGTCTGGCAGATTCTCTGCAGACTCATTTCACCGATTGATTTGCACGAAATTCGGAGACTTGTTTCAGAAACGCTGTCCCAATGTGAAGAAAACTCTGAGGTTATGTAGGGGCAGCCCCTTAACAATTTTTAAAGCTATAAATATTCAGATACCGTTCATTCTCCATGGGTTGAGGTTTGTTCCCTCCGTCCCTCAAGCTTTTAGGGTGTAATGACATTTCACAACAAATTGATTTGCAAAGATTACGACCACAGTTCAGCAAATTTTATTTTATTAGTAAAACTTTGTCGATCCTGATAACAACAGTGCTGCCTCTCTTTTGATGACCAAAAATTTGTGTCAATAGATTTAGATTCACAGCATCAAAAGAGAAACTACAAATATTGAGCCTATTTTCGTTACCCAAAGTCTGGGGAACCCTTTGTCAACTTTCCTGCAAATCCAGCCAAAGAAACTGTCTCAAGAAGGATCAAATGCCAGGATTGTGACTGGTTCGTACTATTTATACGACGATGACTGCCTGGACGATCGAGTCACATGTACAGGAGTATTTGTGGCTCCAAATTAAAGGGTAGAAACAGAGCTGTTTTTATGACACTTCTTCAGAACGGATAAGGTCCTGACATGGGGAGAGAATGGTTGACCAGTTTGGCTGCAGCAGGATCGGCAGGGTGACCATGAAAATAATTGAACAACAAAAAGTATCAAGTTTGAAATTTTATTCAGTTAATTAATGATTAACATTAATCTATTTTTCACCAGGAAGAAAATACAGCAGTACGCTCGTAAAAAGTTTCAATGCTAACAATAAATTCACTGGTTTGCAGGCAATAAAAAGAATTTATATCAATTCAAACAGAACAGAGAATCACGCATCCGTAATGCGAACTTCTGGGGAAAAATCGCAAACTCACTCACGCGCAACGCTTCACGAGCTCAGATTTATTTTCACCGTGGATCTACTCACGGTTGGAACTTGGAACAATAAATCTTGAAGATGGAAAATGAGCGACAAATTACCCATGTTTTTAATTAAATACCGTAGCTCCGATATCCTGCGCGTCACTCGGCGATCTATCGATACGCGAATTACCATTCGGACCCATACGCATACGTAATTCCATAATTATATCGTAACGTTTCCACTCGAGTTACAACGTAAATGATTTACCAGCAAAATAAAATGTGGATATTTTCGTGTACGGCCACGACGCTGCTTTTTAATGAAATTAATTAATCGAAACGCGATTCGCAAGCTGACGAACGCGGAGAAACGAAAAATATATGAAGAGACTATACCGGGATTATACGTAATTATACGGATTGCTGAGAGAGCAACGTTTCAATATTCTAACCCGTCAAGATCACAATAGCGCGAAGGGCCCGCCGATTAAACGAGAAAGTGAAAAAGATTCACGCGACACACGTTCTTTCTGGTCGATACTTCCTGAAAATCTGCCGGAAATCAAGAGTGTTATGCGCAACGGTGGATCTTTTTCTCCAGCCCACAAAAAGAGTTTTATCGAAAGTGCATGACAGGTCTCTCACAATCACAATTAGTCCGAGGGTTAGTCGAGGCTCCAACAAATTCAAATTCTAAAAATATGACAAACGCTATTTTGAGTGCATTTTATCGCTATCTCGACTATTACATGTTTCTAAGAGCGACGCACTTTTTACTTTCTTTCTTTTTGCCACGATCGCTGTTTGACAATGATTGACGGCTGGAGAATCTGAAGGATTCCCTGAACGAAGTTCCCACCCTCGACGATGATTGAACGACAGGGTTTACTCGAATAATTCGTAACCGATGCTTCGCTTCCGGCGGTCTTCGTCTATTTCCGGGCGTTACTCCCGATCGCTCGAGAACGCCCGAGAGGGTGTTCTTCCACGATTCGACGATGCGGATCGTCGTCTACTCCCGGTCGCTCTGTCGGGTGTTCTTCCACGACTCGACGATGCTGATCGTCGTCTACTTCCTGTCGCTCTCTCGGGGGTCCTTCCACGACTCGACGATGCTGATCGTCGTCTACTTCCGGTCGCTCTCTCGGGTGTCCTTCCACGACTCGACGATGCTGATCGTCCTCTACTTCCGGTCGCTCTCTGCGGTGTTCTTCCACGTTTCGACGATGCTCCGGATCCTCGTCTACTTCCGGTCGCTCTCTCAGGTGTTCTTCCACGTTCCGACGATACCGATCGTCCTCTACTTCCGATAAGTGCTTTTGCCAATGGTCCTGCAGACTTGCGCCTTAGTTTGCTCGTTTTTCTAATTCCCTTACCTTTCCCGGACGTCGCTGCGGCTGGTAAACTTTTGGATCTTTGTACTTTTTTGGCACTTTTCCTCGCTGGTGTTTGCGTTCTCAGTCGTTTTACCTTTTTTCCTGCTTTTCTGACTTTCTTTTTCTGTCCTGCTCCGGTTGCTCTCGCAAGTATTCCTTCATTTAGTGACAATCTTCCGGAGTTCCGTCTGGTCCCGATTCCTCTCGCACGTTTTCCCTCGTCTAACGCCGATCCGACGGATTTCCGTCTAGCTTTCATTGCTCCCGCAACAGTTTCTCTACGTACCAACGATGCTGTGGATCCTCGTCTACTTCCGGCCGATGTCCCTCCCCTTGTCGATGATCCGGAAGATTTGCGCCTTGGTTTGCTTTTTTTTCCAATTCCTTTTCCTTTCCCCGTTTTTTTCAGCTTTCCCACTTGTTTTCTCTTTCCTGCTACTTTTCGGGTTTTCGCTGGCAGTCCTTCCGCCATCGTCAGTTTTTTTCCTTTACGGACTCTCGATCTCGTTATCATTGTTGAACCGATTTGTCGAGTCTTCATCGTTGCAATTCCTGACCGTCCACCCGAATCACTTTTATTAACTGAAGGGCTCGCTAATATTTGATTTACGTAGCAACCGCTTCGTTTCCGGCCTCAAAGAACTTCAAGCATTCAATTAAGAAATGACGTGTGTACCAAGTTCAACTCTTTTGGAGGCAGCGACGGGAAAGTTGCAGGGAAATCTTTGTGGTGTAAACTCTCAAATGATTTCAAGCGTTCAACTTTGACGACACGAGATATTCGTTTGCTCGACGAGCAGTACTGATGCTCGAGACGAATGCAACTGCAAATCTATGGCGTCGAGTTGATATAAATACTGAAAAAATTAATAAACGCAATTGCCTCCCACTTTTTAAAAATTCCAAGAAAACTACGTGCGAATTCTACTCATTGCGAATAAACGTGCTTTTTCGGTGGAATCGACACGAGAAAAATAAAAAACGTTTCGCTAAATAGCGAATCGTTGGAGCTCGATCTTTCAAGGTCAATCGATCGAAAAAAAAAAGAATCAACGCCGTACATTTTTTTTCTGTTCCGTGTTGTGTCACGTGGGTGTTTGACGATTTCGGGTCGTCTATCGAAATAGTTGTGGCCTAAGGTTTTCGAAGAATAATACTTTTCATACTTTTATTTGGATCGTTAATTTTGTGCCAAATAAACACACTTTTGTACGTCGCATTTTTGTACGCCTACGCTTACCCGGTAACAGCACGAGGAAAGTAAAAAAAAAAAGCTCTGGTCGAGGAAATTTCGTTGCACACATTTTTTTATAATTATTTTCCGGGATCTCGAGTCCTTAAGAAATAATGAAAAGAGAAAAATGTGTCTCGACCGCTTGATTTATTTTCGAGCGTGACCTAATATTTTTCTCTTTGGAATCCAGACGATAAGGATTTTTTGAGAAAATAAAAAACTAAAGCGATTACCATTTTTTATTTTTCATATAAACATGTCACAGTTCACGAAAATATTATTCATCGTTTACGAAGAATATAGACCGTATCGATCGGTCACCGGAAACACCTCTAATTTTGAATAAAAAGACGAATCCGAAAAAAGGGAAATATCATGATCAGAATATTGAATAAAATAAATCGTTAAAATAAGTACAATTTATTTATTTGTTGGGCTTTCTAGACCCGACAAATTGGCAATGAACTTTTTTCCAATAAATTGATGATTAGAAACCACAGTGGCTATTAATCAGAATCATAAACTTTCCAAGGATATCCAGGTCCCATGCGTTCTGCAAAAGTGTCATGTAAAAATGTCCTATTCCCTGAAATCCTGTAGCAAATTAGTGGAAGCTCAGGAGCATTTGTTTTCTCAACTTGAAATAAATCAAAACCGTTCCTCATTGTCGTGTAACAACGATGACGTGTCAATAAATGCGCGAGCATAATCTTCGTGCGGAGAAGTTTAATTCAGACATTATGACTGCAAAGAGTATATTTGTTCGTTATGGAGTTGCCAGCCAAGCAAATGTTCAATATCAACAAGCTCTAAATCTTATCGCAACGATTCTCGGTAAGCCAAAATTCGAGCATAACACCATAACGAAATTTGCGTCACAGCTCGTCGACCGATGTGTCCTCTATTTTCGTATTGTATTCGGAAATATTGCATGAAATATTTATAAACGAAATATATAATCCGTAGCGTGAAATATGCTTGAATTCTATTAACGATACGCGGATCAGCGAACCGCGAGAATAATGTGGGGTGTCCCGAGATAGAAGTTTACTTCATAACTCGACGCGGTCTTCGACTTTGCATACGGTGAGCACGTAACCTTTCATGAGCATTTCCATTGTCGAGACACCCACTAGGACACAGACTTTGTACACACCGCCGCACAATGACGAAACCACAAACGCGAAATACATCGTTGTTTCTTTTTTTCTTTTTAAACATTTTATAGTCGACATAGAACTCGTACGGAGATATAACGTCGCCACGAGCATTATCGCCTCGGCGTACGAGTGCGGTTAACCGCTCATTTTCGACTTATACCCTCGCGACGAAGAATCTCGAATAATCAACGCGAAAAGAGTTATTTCGTGTTTGTGTCCCAATGCTCACGCCGACGTCAAACTTTTGGATAAAATTGAATTGTTGCGACTGAATCGCGACAAAAAAACAAAGTAAACTTATTCGATAACCACAAAATGTAAAGTTTTTCTTTGACGCAGTTTCCTATATGCAACCGATTATTCCGATAATCCCTGGCCATGGTGTTTGCATGATGAAAAATGTAGAAACATGAAATTTGAAAAAATTCCAAATATCGATACGTTTAAGGTATAACTATCGCAGAATGGGTTGATTTAGGATTTTCTTGAAATTTACTGTAAATATTCTTGACATTAAAACGAACAACTTTCCTATGAGACGAAACATTTTCTGCCGTCTAGAATTTGAGATATTTCATTTCCAATTTTATATTTTTCCCATCTAAACGCATGTAAATTGAAGTCGCGTTTCTTTTGTTTTTTCTTGCAACTTTTTTAACGAAACGTCACTTCAATTTACATGCGTTTAGATGGGAAAAATATAAAATTGGAAATTAAATATCTCAAATTCTAGACGGCAGAAAATGTTTCGTCTCATAGGAAAGTTGTTCGTTTTAATGTCAAGAATATTTACACTAAATTTCAAGAAAATCCTAAATCAACCCATTCTGCGATAGTTATCAAGAGACGCGGTAGCGGCTCGACGCCAAGTATTAAAAAAAAGCGTAGTACCTTAAGACCAAAATTATTCCGGAACGTTGTATTACTTGCTTTCTAACGAAGGTTCCATTTCGCCGTTAAGGTAAAACTATGATGGCTCAAAATTCATTGATTTCGGATGATGCCCCGATCCAGTGACTGTAATGTTTGAAAATTATGATGATACTCAAAAGAGCGGAATCCTTGCAACTCTGTTTCAGTCATTTGGTTGCAATATCTTTGGTCTCACTCTTTTTGTGATAAAACTAAACTCACCGAAGGAGTTGAGTTGCTGAATTCCCATAATAAGAAATGTGATCGATCTACTGGAATGGCGGCTATAAAAATGAGATGATGAAAGTTGTCGACGCATTACGTTAAGGAACGGACGATTAAATTAAATGAAAATCGTCACATAACCATGGAGGAGCGGGTGCAAAGAGAGGCAAAAAATATAGCATTGATGAAACGAATAGGGTGCACAGTATGTTGCAATGTATGTGAAGTAATACAAGGCAGACTGCTGTGTATACGCGTTACATAATATTAAGCTCTGCTGCCTTGTACAGATACGAGCTAAAAGCGTTTCTTTGCTCGTGGAGACCACGTGTCGTGCGCTGGGTATATTGGAAACTTGAAGACGTCATATGCAACTGAGATGCCCTCACATAACAAAGCCTCAAAGTATAGCTCGGCTCCTGAATGACATTGTTAAAATCGGCAGATGCGTAATACGCTCGTTTCTGTGGCGAGAATTCATTCTGCGCGAACAAGCTGAGAGACGAAATCCCAAAAGCCAACAAATTCCTCGTAAAACCACAAGCCTCGATCGTATACGTTCAGCTGGAAATATTATTATGAATCGATGGGACGTACAGTTGAATTTTTATTTTCAATTACTTTTTGGAATAACTCTTGCCTGCGGAATTATTCGTCTTGCATCCAATTCCCATATCATGGGAGGTCCAGCTGCTGCAACTAATAATTCATTCGGCACCCATTGAATAGAGCCAAGTATCATTAATTTATCGTCCACGAAATTTATACCATATGTAGACATTTCCACGGATTATGCGAAGATAAAGGTCAGGATGATATTCGAATGACTGCGAGTGGAAAATTGAACGCGCAATCATATTGATAATGTATATATCTTTGTAGTGCTTTCATGGAATCTTCATTCGATCGCTACGATGAATAATCCATCAGTCCTTCATGGCACTGAATTTTTTTTTTTGCGCGGGGTTCTTGGTCGTTGCATTTATCATTTTGTTTATGAGACAGATCATCTTATTTATGGGTAGTTAGGAAATAGCAATAAACGTCTATCGATGCTACGGTGAAGATACTCTCATATTGTTGGAATTCCGGTGAGGTTCGAGCTACCATAAAAAAAAATACCAGTGACACACATAAACACTCGAATCCTCATATTTTTTGCATTCATGCGGTCATCCTCTGACCGCAATTTCTGTTGTCGTGTTTCTTTTCCTTTATGGCGCAAATAACAACGTTCAGGCGTATGCGAGGATGCAGATTCACTGAAAACTCGACGGGGTATCCTCATTGATGACTATTTGTAAACCAAGTAAACATAGTTACCGTTTAAATATATTTCCCACGAACTTCCATAAGTTTCATTTTCCCAAGGTTCGTAATTTCCAATTGTGGTTTATTTTATGAAGCTTCGCGCATTAAACAATAGCGATGGGTTTCTGGACACGACACATTCTACGCAAACTCCTAGAATTTCAATCATTGCTAAAGATCTGCAGAGAAATTTGTTTTTGGTGGAGTTTGCACCGCACTTGCCGGCGATTCTCTTGGGCATTGTCAACAGCTCGGTGAGTAGCCGGATCGAAACATAATGGATGCTGTAATTTAAAAAAAAATCAATTAACCATTAATGTCCGCGTCTTTCCTCGTCCCTTCCTCTTCTCAATGTTCAATAATAAGCATAAAATTGCATCAACATAATGCGAATTCATCAGCGGTATTACGCGCTTAAAAACGAGCGTATGCCAGCAAAGGAGTAAAGAATAACTGGAGAATTAACCGGTCACGTAACGCTCTGTTGGGTTGAGTAAGCAGTCGTACTGACGCCCGCGGGTTCTTTCATTCGTAACTGATATAGCGCGAATATAACGCTTGGGGCGAAATTCCATCAACTTAAATTTCGATATACTTTGCGATCAGAGATGACAGTTATTTTTATGCGACCAATATGATGGCTATTAGACTAATGGACCAAAATCATTGATAATGGAATAACCTGTGGATGAATATCGAGTGGTAATGGTGATTCTCCAAAATTTACAGAGTAAGAATATGATTATTGAATCCTAAAGCCAAAAGTCCCGTTCACGATGGTTCGTTTTACACTGAAACCTCTGTTTTCGTAACGACAGCGATACCGGCTCCGGACCACACTTGCGATTGCAAAATCCTCGTGATTATCGCGTGCGCTTAAATTTTCTTTTTGTCTTTGTATGTTGGACAAGAAAGCGGATTGGGCTGAGGGTTTTCCTCGCTCAACGTCAACGGATCGAAATTCAACGCTCAAGGCAAAAAATTACGATAACAGAGGTTCGAACCTAATTTGTTCCTAATGTGAAGTAATTAGTCTGCGGTGGTTCGGAGGTGACTTTCAGGACAGCTTGTATAGAATTGGCAGGTTAAACGAGAATCTTCGATCGTTCTCCATGACGTGGAGCAGAAAAAAAAAGGCGATTACGTCATCACATTTTTTAATGATTCTTCGGCGAGTCCTACTACGTCGAGACAATAAACTGCTGAAATAATCGAGACACAAAAGCGAAAAATAATATATAAAAATTCCGTCATTTATATATTGACCTATGGATATTCCTCGATGACGAACCAACGAGAACACAACGTTTTTTTCTGCCTTCTCGATCTCGGACGTGGACGAGAACTCGTGCATGAGATTTATGTCAACCTCGAGATAAAATAACGAGTCTCTTGCTAAAAGGGCAACACGTTTGCACACGAGTGGGTGCAGGATTATGAAAAAAAGGGCATTTACTTGTGTTTACTTGAAATTTATTCGTCGCGGACGTTACGGCTCAATTAACTCGCTCCATCATTTTTTACCGTCTAGATCCTGTGTGCCTGTGTACATTCCAGGCTCAGAGCACTTGCAATAAAGAGATAATAACAGTACATTAGCTGCATTTATCGACCAACAATGTAATGGATGATGCTGGAGACCGGGTTGAATAATATTCGATCAGATTAGTTATTGGCTGGGTCGTTTTTGCTGAATTTAAAGACAAATTTCCTTGGAGTATCGTTTGAACGGTCGCTGAAAAATTCTAAAAATTTCAGCCACCGAAAACTCCGCAATGTGGTAATTTCTGTATAAATCCGGAAATCCACGTTTTCGAATATTTTAATCATAAACCAAAGGTAAAAAAAAAAAGAATCGTCGATAAAACGTGACGAACGTGCAAAGATTTCAACAATCGACCACAAGCTCGTACGAGACTCGGTAAAAATCCCTGTGCACAAGCCAATCACACAAATTCTATCAAAGCTTTGGCGAGTCAACTTGTTACAAGATTTATCGCCAGCTGTTACCAGTGACATAAAAGTATTTCTTCCATTGAATTGATTGATCTCCACGACGTCCGTGACGATTACCACTCCCAGGCAATAGATGGAAGGCAAGGTAACAAAAAAATTGGTCTCCTTCAATTTGATAACGTGCATGAAATTACGAGTGCAAGATCAGAGCCTGAACTAGATTCGTTAGCTACCCATTGAACGATTCTCGGAGAGACGCGCAGTCGATCAATTCGTTTCTTGCTAACTCGTTAATTAGTTAATTAAAAAATTTTCTATATAAATAAATGTTGAAAATCAAGTTGACAACGAATCGTCCTTCACGACACCTTCACAAACGCATATTTCGATCGATTAATTAAAAAAAAAAAAAAACGTTTCGCTTATTTTCAATAACAAATACATTTTTACATCATTGGAGGGAAATTTAATAGCTGACTTTATATTTAGAGACTGAATTCTCAACAACAAATGAAATTCCGCAGTAATTAAACAACCAGCACTGCCACAAGCCCAGCCGCAACGAAATTAAAATAAATTGATCAAAACGATGTAAAAATATGTATTTTCTGTAATTACGTCACCATATTGCAAAATTAGATCTGAAATTTGTGTCAATCAATAGGCCTGATTGTAAAGAAAGGCATAAGTTAACACTGCAGGCTTGTTTGGGGCGTTACGTGCGTTATGAACAATCATGGCCATGTTTCTTATGCATGTAGTACATGAGGCAAATATATACACGTATAGTTAAGTTACGAGAGCGAGCACGCGATCGGCCGCTCGGTCGCTCGTAATTTTGTAATCGACGGAACGATTATTGTTGCCACTCCGGTATACTTAATCGTTATTATCTCTCTCCCTCTCTCTTTCTCTCTATCCCCCACTCCTCAAGAATCACGAGCAGTTTGCATAATCGCAGACGACGAGTATTCAATTCGGTATTCATATATATTTGTGTACACGAGTACATACATTTGTAAGAGGCCGCCATGTTGGCAATGAGAATTCATTGAACGTATATGTAGGCATATGAGCTGCGGAGTCCATACGCAAGATGTGTGTGGTCAACAAAGAAAACGTACGAGGCAAATTAACGATCGACCAGACAAACAAGACGAGAGGCAAATAACTCCTTTGCCATTTAGTTTCGTTTCGTCGTTTCAAAGTGTCGACTATGTAAGAATAAAGGAAAAAAAACGCTGCAACTTATTGTAGGAGTATGGAATTAGAGGCTTGCACTGCGATCCTATGCACGAACGTTCATATATTTATGTATGTATGTTAAGAATATAAGGCGTAAGCATTTTACCGATTGTCTTATCGTAATTAAACGTCACGTTGATCCAGATCGACCGCACTATTTTCCCCACACTCCAATACACCTCATAATTATACGGTAATAAAAACAACACTGCCATGTTATTATCCTTCTCGATATAACAAGCCTGCCGTCCTATACTTACTTATGCACTTTGTAGAGAAAAATACAAGAATAACGAGTCATTAATGCGAAAAAATCAATGTACAAGAATTTCAAAGTATTTGATTAATTATGCGATAACATATATCGAGCAATTTGTTTGAATCATCTAAATACCTCAGGCGTTAGTTAATTATATATGAATTTGATTCTATTTTCATTTGTCACTATTTGTCAGAGTTTGACTGGGGTGCACTTAGTCCATACGTTGATAATGACGAATCGTTTGTATAATCGAGATATCGATCTGACAGATCTCTCCAATGCGACAAGTATTTGAAAAAACGTATCGCACAATAATTGCTACTAAAATATCTAATTAATTTCAATTAATTCGAATTAAATGGTGTAAAATTGAGAGCGTGTAGAAAACAAACTTTGCGTCTAAATAACAGTTATTACAGGTTTTCCTGTAAATATGAGAAAAAGAGTAAAGATATTGTTTTACTGCGGTCTAATAGTTGGCAGGATAAAATGATGGAAATGAAAAAATGATCAGGTCGTTACGGCCGCATGCGGAATGGAATGCCTCATGTGAGCTATACACATATGGAGCAACGATGAAAAGTCAGACGTGAAAGTATCACGGTCTTTGCTGCCTCCGCCTCTGCACTATGTCTCGGTCCCAACTTTGAGATTACGTAATTCGCTTATAGTGGGTGTACCATTGCCATAATACGTTATAAATCGTATTATAACTCGCCATTGTGTTGTTTCTCTTTCTCCGGGCCGCTCGTGTCTCGGTGCATATACCTCTTTGCACTTTTGTCCCGTGGCAGCCCGCCATCACGTAGAAAAGCGATAAAAATGGAGGAGAAAGACCAAGAGGAATTGAGCGAGAAAGGAAGAAAGAGGGAGAGAGGGAGAAGCAAACGCAATGGATCGCCGCAACCCGCTACGCGTGCCATATCGCTGAAACATAGTACCGCAGAGGTAATGCGCGTGTAAGCAGTAATAGGACAGTAGCGCACCGATGCAATACTCACAAACGTATTTGCAAACGGAAATCCGCGTGCGGTGGTCACTCATGAGGGATTTTCGCACATATTACGCTTTATGACACGGCGAGTGACGTTTGTTAGTCCCGTTCGAGTCTCTCGTTCCACACTTTGTCATATTGCGTCACGCTAAACGAGCCGTATCTAACGCTTCGTCCCAACGTCTAACTTGTAGCGACACTTTTGTCACCAGATAAACAATTGCTCAAACAGGCTTGCTCAATTTTAAGCACTCCCATATTTTTCGTTCTACATTTTCTTATCGTTCTCATGCAAAAGGTATTTCGCTCAAATCTTATTCAACACTTTCATTCACTGACTCATTGAAAACAGCTGCAACGTTCATGATTCCTTCGAATTTGCCTTTTTTCATTATGAGTTTTTTTTCTCCTCATTTGCTTTTCAAGTTTTTAGGCTTTTTTTTCTAAAGCTCGAAAGTGGCATCGAAATACCGCGAACGATGCGAAAATATGGAAATCCAAAGTCAGTATTTGCGACGAACGGATCGATACAGAGTTTCCACGACTCCGATATTTTAATCTCGTCGTAAGCCTCTCGGAAAGCTTATCACGATGCTAGTTATTTTCGTTGAATATCAATATCGCGATATTTTAATAATCCACGTGTTCTCGGCGTGCCCAGAAGTCAAGAATTTCATCAAAGCAGAATTCTCCCATAAAACTTGGCATCGCAAAAGCCATGAAGCTTGAAACGAAACCGAATCCTTTTGCCCCGAGATAGTTTTGTACTCTTTTTGCAGATTTCCCTTTTCAGCAGCCAGTGTCCAGTCATTGCGAGTGAAAGACATCAAAGAGATTATCCACTAACTGTTTCCTACCGCGTTTATCGTCCGTTTCATATTCGAATTAGTTCGTAAAGTGAGAAGGAAGCGAGATTTGAGGCGATCGAAGAGACGAAGGTCGACGAAACTCTCTCCGACGCTTTTGTTTCGTGCCAATTGTGATATGATTCCAAGGTCCATGGTTCCAGAAGCCACGTGAAATCCTGCAAGAGCAAGAACCATTTTTATCTTTTCACGTTGAATCCCTCATCGAATGAGCATTATAAATGAGCCAATGCTTGAAAAACGAGTGCGGATCAGAGCACAACTAGCTCGTAGCAAAAGCAGAATCTCTGTACACAAACTCCCCTTCGTCGTTTCGTCGTATTTGTCCGAATTAAATTGGGTAATTATCCTTTGAATGTTATTGCACGAGAGCTTTTTGAGTCAGCCTGTACGCAGTAATGCCCTCATGTAAGCACCGTTTATCGCTGATATCGTTTGTCCCAGCTCTATATAACGACGGCGTGTTATAACAGCGATATCGTTTGCCACGATGGAGGACAGCAAGCCTCTATATCGATTCTCCGTGATGCATAGCAACCTCAACGATGGAAAACTGCCCAGCAGCTCTGTCGGAAAGACTGTGCACTAAATACAGACACGCACACACATGCAGCCGAGCTTTTATCAGTCGAATCGTGTCGTTGCGATGTATAGTGCGAAAATTCTCAGTCGCAAGTCCATGCTCGTGAAACTATACGCACGCTCTCTATTGCGGAATGCAAGGAAACTACGAGAGTCTGTTGCATGAGTCGATTAGAAGCAGGCGCTTTAATCCTGCTTTGTGCTGCACATTTCCACCTTCAACCCTGATCCCGATTCTCAAAAGATTAGCTATTCGTTTTCAATCACACATCAATGTCTTCTGTGCAGACGAATGTCTGCGCATTCTGGTTTTTCATTTCGCACATCCTCCGGCACGTCACGATGAAGGAAGAATAAAATATTTCTGGGTTTCGAGTTCTTTGCCATTTGAAACGATATGTGATCGCACGAACACTCCATCTATATTCAAGCGCTTTAAAAAATGAAGCTTTCTCGTCGTTCAAATACCTTAAGGGTCCGCCCACGTATATTAATAAAATTCCCATTACCATACGATTTGAATGGCTGTGTATCACTGCAAACGATGGAAAGGACAAATGACTTCTACAAGGACTCGCCTCAATTGCTTATTCGCACGTTTCGGCACATGACATCTATTTGGTTACATCGCCATATTCGTAAAATAGATTTCTATTCAGAGCCAACGGCTTCGTGTCTATAACGCTTGGAGAGACGATAATCCTGGCTACGACGAAGCCACATAATGAGGGAATTGTTTATTTATTTCCTAGTAAAGATCATTGCAATTGTTTCAATACATCCTTAGTGTGGGAAAGTTGACTAAATTTTGGGAAATATTTAGAATTATTTACGCGTAAACTAAATATTTTGGGATAATTTCGAAAATTTTCGTAATTTTTGCAAGATATTTGGTTTTTAACGGAACTGTCAGCAAAATTAACGATTGGATCGACAAAATTTGCTTTCCAGCGGAACTTTCTAGAATATTTTTTGCTGTAATGACAAATTTGGGGGACTATTTGAAAAAAAAACGTTCACTCAAACGTACCCAACAAAATATCGATCTTTTTAAAAAAAAATTCTTTTCAGTGCAGAAATGGGAGTCTTTTCGTTCTCCACTCTTCATGAAATGTGTTGTTGACATACACAAGTTGAGTCGAATGGAACTTTATGATGGTGCGGTATGTTTCCGCGGGAACGATCGATTTCCTCGTTTGTAAAGTGGCGAGTCCGGCGGACTCGCGCCAACGAAGCACGTTCTTTGGTCAATTAGTGTGAGCATTAAGTTGCTCGTGTCGTCGAAGCGTCGTAGAGGATGGCGCGACGTTCGGAATACATTCGAAAGAAGCAGTTCACGTCTAAGCTGTTTATCGTTTTCGTACACGCAACTAGCATCCCCAAGTGCGGACGATTCTTCATCGCTCGAATGTTCGTACTTCCTGCTATTACGTGGGGATTCGTTGTCATGCATCAATGCACACACGCTTCGCTAAATCATTGCGCGCGTGGCGTAGGAGGCAAAAAAAGGGACAATTTTTACGCGGTTGTCAGCGAAAATAAAAATATTCAGTGGAAAAATGAAAAGTCTCAAAAGTAAAAACGATGCCGATGAGAATCTTCAATCTTGGAAACAAAAGTGCTACTTGAACGCCCGAGTCTAAAAATAATTTCAATCCTCATTGGGAGTCCGAAGAAACTCCTCTCCGCACAAAGATCTGGAACTCGGAATTCCGCACTCTTAATAAAAAGAGCAATGCGATGCGAGTCGGAAGAGGAGAAAAGGTCGAGAGGGACAAGAGACTCTGAGGATATAAAGAAAGCTTGCGGGAACGAAGCTTCTCGATGCAATCTTCGACGTGGTTTCTCCTACGATGTTGAGAGTTCGCCATCGATCGACTTCACAATTGACCGCGCTTCGTTACACAACACGTGCTAGAACCATTGCCAAACAATGGATTATGCTTTGGTGGTGGCGACGTGCCGCGATCGTGGCAGCAGCGTCGGCGATGTCAGCGTCGATTTCCTCGCCCCGCTCCTCTCTCTCTCACTCTCTCGCCATCTTTTTCCTCCCACCTTCCTTTTCTCACTTCAGAGAGATACATCACCGTGTTCCGTAGGTCGTGTAAGCGCCTCGGCTTGACTTATGCAAGCATTACATACATTTGGTTACATTACCCGGTCATTACGTAAGTTGGATTACGAGGGGGCGGACAAAAAAAACGAATAACGCGGTCTGGCTCCTAGGGCGTATATAATATGCTCACATACACTTTTACACATGTATACTCTTATAAACGTATGTAATATCCTGAGGCCAGCAATAGCGAAGACGCGGCTCGTTACATATTCGCTAATTTGTGACTTAATAGCAGGGACAGACATTTATGAGCCAACAGTTACGTCGAATTCGTGCTGCGTTGCTTTATGAAGATAAAGAAAAAACCTGTTTCAATAGCTGGATCCCAATCTTTCGCGTGCTCTTATCCCCTTCGATGTGTACTAGAGCTCGTTGCGCCCGATAATTTGTTCAATTCTTCAAAAATTTTAATCAATCGTAATTATACTTCAAGGATCATTGTCCTTGGAGCGTCTTACTCGCGGCAGTAGAGAATATATTTGCGGACTGGGAGCAAGGATCGATCAAAATACCAGTTGCAATCGATCGCCGAAAATTAAGGTCGTAGAAAAAAGATAAGGAATCGAGTCGACACGGAATCAACGCGATCCCTCTCTCGTTGATTACTCATCCGTGTTATCTGAGCGTGAGAGAGTCGAAAGCTTTCCCGGAATAGCGGAATTTAATCGAAGCGTCGGCTTCATCGGTGGTTCGTGATTTTTCAATATTTTTCACTCCACGTTACGAAGCTTTTGATATTACCATTCGAAAATGTGCTCGGGAAAAGAGCAGCTTTGATTCCTCCAGCAGATAAATTTTGTGCCTTCCTTAGATCTTGTCAATATTTCGCTCGCATGCCAAAAGTTTTTATGGCATCAGTTACGATATGTGGAGTCGATCGTGGCTTCTATGGACGCCGACGACCAACAACGTGCTCCTGGCTCGGAAATTCAGGAATTATGTAAGTCGTTCCCCTTCCCACCTCGAGGTGTAGTAGCGTCAGTGGCCCGGAGCGCACGCCTCGAGTTCGACGACGTTTATGTAACGGCATGTTCCCGCGCCCTCTTTCTTCTTTTTTTACGTCTCTCTCTCTTTCTCTCTCTCTCTCTTTCTCCTTCTGTCATATAGTTGAGTACGTTTATCTTTCGTAGCTAACTATCTAAATTACTAATCCCGAGTTGCTCATCCGAAAGTTAAAAAAGATACGATAAGACGGTGATCCATCGTTCGCAATGTTTCAATTCTTCTTCACCGTCGATCGCACGCTCCGATCCAATTGAAAACGTTGCCCGAAATATATCGCTAATTTTGTACAAAAGTCAACACGAGATTTAGGGAAATTATTATTTTTATACTTATAGATCCAAAGTTTCAAAGAATTACGTCATCGTAGCGACGAATTCGGAGGCGGAAAATGGCGGGAATATCAGAGTCGGTCAGATTTGTTACACACGTTCGGAAATACATCGCGATCCGTCAAATGCAGGTTGAATCAGAATTTTTGAAAAATATCAATTTTTTTTTTTTTTTAACGTTACAGCCAAATATTTTGATTGGAAAATCAACAAATTGAATGAGAACTTTACGGGGAAGAATCAAAATGACTTCGTACAAGCCTAGAAATATTTTCAGGGGTTCTTTCCACGTTTCAACGTTCCCGAATATCCTCGAACCACATATTCAAATAGAAGATCAATGAATGACGCACATGAGGAGAAATGAAGTATCAGGATTCGTAGCTTCTTCGTGACAGTTCGCACCTGGAAACTGTGTGCTGCCATCTCTAGTATGGATCAAGATTTTAGTCATAGGAAGAGTTACCATAGGATCCGAAACTGTGTGGAGAATGGTCACGAGGGAGCAGCAGAGTTCGTAAGATCTTATGAAGCGTTTTGTGCTGTTCCACTTACCAGAGACCGGTAAAAAAAATTCCTGAAGAATACGATCGAATGGAAAATCGAATGGAATCGGTCATGAGACAATAACTTTTGATCGATCCTCTGCATGGTTATTGAAAAGCTTTTCCGACGTCCAATTGTCCTCGCGATTGCTTTGCCATCTCCTGTCAAGATCAACAATCGACTCAATTTTGCGAAAGCTCTTGAATGGCGAGAGATTCGCTGATGATACGTTTTTTAAACTTTCATGGGTAATCCGTGGAAATTCCCGTCGGAATTCTCCGAGTTTTTTTCTTTTATGGAACGTCCGAAACTGAAATGTTCGTAAAGACGCGAAGCCATGCAGGAACGACACCACAAATTCATCATCACCACGGTGTAACCTGTATCAATTAACGTCTCGTCATTACTAACTGCATATTTTTTGCATAAACTCAGTTTTTTTCAGCCAGTCGAGATTTTCCCCTCGACATAATTTACCGCGCATATTCGCAGAATAATTAGCATCAGGTTATGGTTTTGTTTTTTGTCATTTTTCATCTCATTATTATTCAGTACTGGGAGGATCGCGGTGTAGAATAAGTTTCACCAGTGCGAACCAATTATTCGGCCACTGTTTTTACTCCGGAACTGAAGACGAATCAAAAGTGGATCGTTAGTATTTTCTATTTTGTATATAAACGAGTTGAAATCGCACAGTTGCTACTTTTGTTGTTCACGATAGTTTTAATAAATGGAAAATTATGACCAACTTATTTTTATTTGTGACTGTGCATTATTGTTATAATTTCGCCACACGGAGAGAAATGCGGGGAAATTTATATCACAAATTACTATCCTCCATAGTTTTCTGGTGACAGTTTCGTACGCTCTGAGAAATTTTAGCAAAAACATAGTAATTTTTCATCTAAAATTGGGCGAAAAATGTCAAATTTCCGCTATTAGCGATAGAATTTTAATAAAAATTACTATGTTTTTGCTAAAATTTCTCAGAGGGTACGACACTGTTACCAGAAAACTATGGTGGCATAGTAATATGTGATATAAATTTCCCAGCATTTCTCTCCGTGTAGCCAGTTTGTTGTCTTTATTGTTCTGTCCTCGTTGTCTTTGCTATTTTCGAGGACTATCATTAATTTGGATTGTTACATTGATATGTTTTGATTATTATCGGGCAGTGATACGAAAAGCAGAGTCTAGAGACCAAGTGAATTAGGAATTCAGAGAAAATGGGTGAAATCCACGAAGCATCTGAAAGGTTGTAGTTAACATGCAAATAATTAAGAGGGTTGATGGATGCGTGCTGAGGTTCTCGTGACCCTCTTGAAATTCAAGCAAATCGGGCAGGTGTCACGGACGTCAGTTCAGACAGGAGGAGAGATTGGGAGAAATAACGGGCGAGAGGGTAGGAGAGAGATCGACTTCTGTTTTATACGGGGTGGCGTTGACGTCGGGACGCCAAGGGTTCAACGCGTCATTAGAACACGGGACGGCGGCCGGTACGCCTCGCGATCCTGATTCCGTTTGAATGCAATGTGCACGTGTGGCGCAGCCGCGAGTTCCGTGACCGGCGTGACAATTCCACGTTTTTCCAAATGTGAACTGCAATCGGACAAAATATTTCCACGTTATTTTCAATTTATCAAATTTATGCATTGAAAAATAATCAAATTATTTTTTAATTACGTTTCGGAAAGTTGCTTTTCGTCGATGGCCAAGTGTGGTGCCACGTGACAGTGACAGTGAGACGATCCCATTTTCTTATATCGAAATAAATAGTGCGAGCCAAAACTTGAAATGCAACGACGATCGGATCATCAGAGAATACGATGCAACGAAATTGCACATTTTTATCGAACCTGACTCATGGATTTCTTTGGAAAGTCTACAAACAGGAAGAAACAATTTACTTGTGTATCTCGCAGTTCGATTTTCTTTATAGACGAAGCGAGGTAACAGGAATTTACAATTTTCCTTGTAGCGATTCTGCCGCTACAATGCGAAACGTCAGCATCTTTTGTATCTGTCAAACGCTTCCAGTGAATCATAAATCACGTTCATTTTATTTATCCACGTTTCTGTGGAGGCTACAAAAGTGAAGAGTTGTTGAATAAAAGT
This sequence comes from Hyposoter didymator, assembly GCA_037952995.1. NCBI lineage: Eukaryota > Metazoa > Arthropoda > Insecta > Hymenoptera > Ichneumonidae > Hyposoter > Hyposoter didymator. The sequence continues at coordinate 2,821,175 of JBAJMU010000007.1, forward strand.
AGAAAAAACTATTCGATTCTCGTGATCCCTGCATCGCAGTCAATCCAGAGTGAAGTTTTCATCCAGAATTTTTGACAATATCATGCCTTTTGGCGGAATATTCAATCAACCACATGCATACTTTGTTTCAAAGATTTTTTTTCCCCAAAATTTGAAACTGACGATTCAATGAACTAATTTGTCTTTTTTTTCGTCTCAATTCTTTGGCATTCATTGCCCGGAAGCCGGCAAGTCGTTGCTAAGCTTTGTCTACCGTGCCTTCGTTTTTTTTTTTAACATCTTTCCGGGAATTAATGCGATTCACGTTTGTCCTGGGAATGAGGTAGGAGAACCAGATTGCAAAGAAAAACCGACGAGAAAACTATAACAAAAAAAAGTTTGTCTTTATCGACGAGCAAGCAATCGCGTTTCTTAGATACTTTCTTTTTCTTGACCCTCCAATCGAATGGGTTTTGACGAATCGTGATACCTGCCCACAGGAAAACAGACACATGAGTTGTTGGACGAACCAGGGCAAAAAATAGAAGTCGCTGATCGAACTATATTGACGAATCGATATGTACAGTGTTGACTCAGCTCGATCGTAGTCCCTTGACTGTAGATATTCCACAAGTTATTTATAATCAAAATTTCTGAACTATGAATCTTCGAGGAACTCAAACACGTTCGGTTATTCACGAGCCTCCAAAGTTCCTTATGAATTTGACTTTTTTCATCAGCGTTCGATCCTTCAAGGTCGACCCTCAAGGAACGTCACAATTTAGAAACATTCAATTTGAAAATCCACCACAAGAAAATTTGATAGCCAAATTTCCTTTGACAATGTTTTGACACGTTTTGTAATTCAAGAGCGTTCAGCAATTTCTGTACGTGATGAAAGGAGGTTCGAGGGAATCAAGATCGTGCGAAATGATTACAAAATGAATTATAAGTTTTGAAGAAAAATCGTGAAAGGAATGCACACAGCGCCACAAATGAACTTTGGACGAAATGCCGAATAAGGGAAAAAAAAGTTTTGCTCGTGGTGCGCGATGGAGAATTACTTTTCCAGAATAACTGATTGGTGCTTTCATAGCATTTAAAAAACAAATCCTTTGCTTGCTTGCATACAAAAAATGTCATTTCGAGTTTTTCTTTATTTTTCATGACAAAATCTTCTTGAATATGTTCAATTTCTTTCTAAATGCATAATAATTTGTTGTTTTTCGTACTTTCCACAATTTTCTGTTATAAAAATTGATACGAGAGATCTAATAACTCTTTCTTTTGGATGATTCCTCTCTGGCTCTCGCTCTTTCGTTCGCAGACACGTATTTCCTGCTCGACTCAATCCCAAACTCCTGATCTTGTGTATTAATATCAGGGATCAACAATCTCTTTGTGAGGTTTTTTCTGGAGGGTTTCTCTTTGTCGCACGCGACCTCCTCGTCACTCTGGGCTGACTACACGTTGTATTGACGTTTACAAAATTGAGTTGACGATTCGTTGCTCTTCGAAGAGGAAACAGTTTTTTTTTCAGAAAGATTTATCGCGTGTTTGTCGACAACTTTTGAGAAAAAAAATCGTTTAAATGGAAAAATCCATCATCGAGAAAGGAAATTCTTTCGACAATCAATCTGTCAGCAGTGACATGGCAATTAATTCTTCATTCGAGCTAAGGGAAAAATTTCCAAGGAAATAGCACGATAAAGTTCTCCTTAAAAGTCATTGGACAACAGGACGAAATGGATTTATCACTCGGCACGAAAATTTCATCAATTTAATCTGCTTAATTGGCTTAACGTATAAAAATTGCAACGTGGCACGATCTTTCAAGTTTAATGTGATTGTAGGGGAATTTCAATTGCCCAAGGAACTTCGTTAAAGGTTCACGAAATGAGTGCCATCGGATGGTAAAATAATGGAATTTTTTTCATGAGTCAATAAAAATCAATTCCTCACTGAAGTCGAGCATTTTCCATACAATTTTAATACAGACCTTTCATATACTTCGATAAACATAAGAATTCACGAGCTCACAGACAAAATTTGCCATGTCCAGCAGGATATTTTCTTTCATCTCCGCACGCCATTCAAATTTCATCCCACGTTGCCTTGAAACTTACGCATAAAAAAGATCGTTCAATGGTGGTACGCTTAGGACTGAAAATTCTTCATTGTCCCTTTATCGTCGTGATTTTCATGGCGATTTTCATCGCACAATTCTCTTCCCCCTGGAATAATAACGAAATCGAACGAAAAGGAATTCGCTCTCTCAGCTGAATGCTAAACTTTTCCAAACTCAAACTAAGACTCAACGCATTGCAAGTTAGGAATTTTTCTCTGAATCGGGCTTGATTGAAATCGTGAAACCACGTTTATCGTGTTTGTGACAAAAATGAAAGATTGCCACAAGTTTTCTTGACAAACCTCTGTGATTAACGTGTTTTCATAAACCAAATGTCACTGTCAGAATTCGAAGTCTGTATCGGATTTTTCATTAAGCAAATGTTTCACGATCATCGATAGTGGACAACTGTTATTACGAAACCCATGAGCGAACAACGTTTAGATTTATTATTACTATTGGTATCTCGAATCACTCCCAACTCGGTCAAGAACGTGTGGGCACCTTAATTGAAGACAGTAGTCTTCCCCTAGTTTTCAAAGCAATCTTCCTAACCCGCACAAGAGGCGATAACATCGCGGCCTCCTACAGAGCGCTAATCTGATACCGCGTACTCGCGCATATAGCGGTGGCATGGACGGTCTTGAATATATGCAACACCATGGGGAGGAGTTTGATGTTTCTCTGAATGGGTCACGGAACCACGTTAAGACATTCTTTCGTTTGAATCCATTTGAGGATCTAAATTCAAAATGTAAATTCGACTAAAACTCCTGCGTAATGATTTTGGAAATGACGAACATTTTCAAAGTGGATATTGAGAATCATTCGATGTTCGGTATTACTGTGATCGAGGGAAGATCATTTTTTCGTAAACGACTTGGTCGATAATTACCGGAAGTTGGAATCCGAAGAGCGGGGATAAAATCGCCAACGCGTCAAAAATCGATAATGGGTTTCAAACGTGTCCTCTTACGATTCCATTTATGGGAGTTTCTTGTTACACACTCTGGTACAATGGTGTAATTTATTTTTATGACAAAATCACAAATGACGGAGTGCAATCGTAAATTGTCGTGTATATCGTAAACTTGGGAGGTTATAACCGACGATTATTGTCCCGTTCCATCTGGTATTAAATGGCGAGGATTCCATCTCGGGAAACGTAATATCGTCGTCTGAATGGAATATGTATCATGGGTCACCACTATACCGACCTGGTTATTAAAGTTTTTTCCTGTCAAGCCCCAGGTGGCTCATTCTCTCGGCAGGCGTGAACGCAACAGCTAACAGTATCGACCTTGCTCATGAAATAATCAAGAAAATAATTAATTCTCGTCGATTGAGAAACTTTTCCATAATTTATTTAATAAATATTGTCGCGATCTCACTGCATGACCCATTTCGACGAAAAAAATGACAAATATTTAATGCGCTACGTGTGGACGGCAATCTGCCACATTTTTCATTTGTTTATTGCTGATAAATTTTTCATTCTACAGATGTAATGCATTTTTTAACAAAATATTGCGCAATAAAATGAGAGCATTCAGCGGTTCTACGCTAGTGAACGTTTTATGATAAACAGTTGCATCATTATGCACTTTGTTTGAAAGAAACACGCAAAGTGCCAAACTGCATTGAAAAGTCCGGCTTTTTCGAGCGTTGTTTATTTCAATCCATTCGACCGTGGCGTTCGTGAGTGTATTCTTTCGCGGTAGCCCCGAGGGCGAAGGGGGTTACGCGAAAACTAACACCAAGGATTTGTCAGCGACGGAGGAAGCCAACTCCGCTACGATGATGAACGAGCCTGATCCGTGTCTGCCTTTGATTTTGCCACCACGTTATCGCTTGCGTGATCTTATCCTCGGCGATTATGCTTTCAACGATGACGGAGAAAGGTAAGTCACATCGAACCGACGAACACTAAATCACAAGACAGTTCCTTTCACCTTGAACCCTGAAGACGAAATATTCCGATCATTTTCACAGGAATAACGATCCCTCTTCCCGTCTGGCTTCATTAATGTAATTGCGTCCTTCTCGCTTCGATCGAGTCTACTTCCTTACCATAGAAACGCCAAAGATACAGAAACGAAGGAAAAAGAAAACTGGAATAACTCAAATTTTTTGTGGTCTCTGCATTATTTCATTCGCGTTCGGGAAAAAAACTGTACAAACGCGTTCGATGACTTTTCTGATTATATTCACTACTTCTTTCGGAATATCAATTTCTCGTTCAGGACTCACTCTCATTTGAAAGTTGCCTCAAGATCGTGGACTTAATTATTTTACCGCATGAGATTGGCCGCTAAATTAAATATCGCAATCAACAACTTGGCTTTGGTCTTGTCCACCAGGCGTCCGATGCCATCATCCCCTTGATCCAACGACCGGGGAACAATTTCCTGGTGACAACTCCACAGGGAGCAGCGAAACCTGAGCTAATCCCAACTATTTACACTCACACGCTTTCCAACAAACATTCACCCACCCACACCATGATACATACATGCGCAGAAAACGTTTTGGGCTACTCTTCAATTTTCAAGGTTTGGCCTGAGTTTGAAACGTGCAAATTCCTCCAGTTGTTTCATTTCATAGGCAAGATAATCAGAAAGTCAGTTACGTGTTTGTATTCCAACTCGGACCTCACGAGTTCCGACAGGTACGACTCAAATCTATTTTCCCGAGTTCCCAACCATTTTTTCTTGCTGGAAAAGTATTTCCTCAACAGCAACAGCATTGGGACAAGCGAGGAACTAAATTAAGCGACCAAACTTGTACTCAAACTCGATAAAACTTGGGCTACGAAAAATGTGACAAAGTTGTGTATGTGTATGCATACACTACGAAGGTTCAAGTCCACTTGTTAAATATTGATGGATCATGAAACGAGAAAACGTGTGCATACAGGACTGTAATCACAAAAGTCCGAATCTCAAGATCTCTTTTACAATTATTTGCGTTTGTTCACCATTTTTCGAGTTCCCACAACTTTCAGGTCTTCTAAGGAATGTTTTGGTGTGTACATCATAGCTTAGGGGAATGTCGGGTTGATCTATATTCTTAAGGAGGGTGGCTACACACAACAATGTTGCGATGCTAAAAGCATAGGAAAATTCCTATGTATATTCTTTATTATTAAGGTATAACTATCGCAGAATGGGTTGATTTAGGATTTTCTTGAAATTTAGTGTAAATATTCTTGACATTGAAACGAACAACTTTCCTATGAGACGAAACATTTTCTGCCGTCTAGAATTTGAGATATTTCATTTCCAATTTTCTATTTTTCCCATCTAAACGCATGTAAATTGAAGTGACGTTTCGTTAAAAAAGTTGCAAGAAAAAACAAAAGAAACGCGACTTCAATTTACATGCGTTTAGATGGGAAAAATATAAAATTGGAAATTGAATATCTCAGATTCAAGACGGCAGAAAATGTTTCGTCTCATAGGAAAGTTGNCTTTAAGTTGGAAAAATTATGAAGACTGTCCTCAAAATAGCCAAAAGTCCTCAAAATAATCACTTTAGAGACGCAATCGGCCTCAAAATCACCTTTAAACATACATATACAAATTTTTTAAGATTTTTTTTCTACATAGTTTTCGAGTAATTGAACACTCAAGTTTACATGCATAAGCATAGGAATCAGATATATATAGATATATCTTTTGCATATTGTAAACTCCAATTATTCGACAACTATGTAGACGAAAAATTTGGAAAAAATTGTATCATCGTATTTGATGCTAAAGAATGTTATCACCAAAATTTTGTTAAATTCTTATCGTATGGTCGTATGTAACCAACCTCCTTAATGAACGAACTCGAAGCTCTATCATCCCGTTTCGAATAAAAAGAAATGATCGTACCAGGAAAATGGGATGTGTGACAACGTTACAGTTTGAACAGGTCTTCGGCGGTTTCTGCAATTCGATCGATATTTCACCCCATTTCAGCAGGACGCCCGAGTATTTGAATGAACACTCATTTCAATATTGACTTCAGGGCAAAAAAGGCGAGAAATGAAGCTACTGGGAACGTGAAGAAGCAACACCGATGCTGGCGTATTCAGCATGTAGGTTATCAAAGAAAAAAAATTGCAAAGCCTTGAAAAGGATTTGGGAAGCAGGTTTCGTCGTCCCTCGCCATTTGACTTTCATGCAGCATCCTGGCATGTGGTGGTAGTGAAGTGGTGCAAAAAAAAATTCACTACATTTGTGAATCTCTTGCAAAAAAAAAATATTCATGGCTGTAATTAACGTTGACGAAGATTTAAAGCTGTGACTCTAATTTAATGACAATTATGTGAACATTAGGGAAAGAAAAAAGATGAAAGATTTATTCGCGAATGAAACGAGTGACTGAACAGTTATTTTTACTGTTTCGATTCGTTTTGCATCCAAAATTGTCGATAAGATTTTTATTCTTGAAAAGTCATACAAAGGAAATAAATATTCCACATGCATCGTAAGTCACTGGATAAATGGGCGCAGGAGGAAGCGAAGAGTTACGAGGGAAATCCATTTTTCTGATTTTTTTCGAGTTCAGTCAGTGACTCCGGAAAAATTGTCTTCAAATATTGTGAAATCATCGTGCCCAGAAGTTGAGAGTTGGTTGTAAGTCTATGTGGCTTGATACATGCTGTATTTTGAACTGCTTGAATTATGACGAAGGGCTCTTGACCTCGGATTTTGCTGGTGAAGGCCAATCGACCTTAACTCGAGCCTCATCGAATTCTTCGTGAGCTCGAGTGACATGCAGCACTCTTGCTCATTAGGGGATGTTGCTCCTCCATTAGGGATGGACCTTAATCAATTGCTGCTTCACTTTCGCATGATCAAGTTTTGGCCTCCAATGCTCTTTCTGAAAAGGGCTGTCGTTTTAATTAATTGAACATTTAATTCCATGAAAAATCGTCAATATCAAAAGAAATCTCAAAGACAAAAAATTGAAACTTTCGAATATCTGCAGATAGTAAGAGAATTTGTTTGCCTACAACTATCCTGCCAACTAATGACACGTCGAAGCTGCACCAACGTGTAAGGTTCCTATGGACCACTTCCTATTTCCGTTTCCTCTTTCCACCACTTAAACTCTCTTTCACTGCTCGTATACGTTGCTGACTAACTAACGTTAGTTCTTCCTCGTCCCTTTTCTCGTTTGTAGTTTTTTTTTCTTCTGTACATGTTTTCCAAGCTTTGGAGCATGCTCGCGCGCAATTTCTAGGATCCTCCAAAGACCTAGTTCCGAGTATATCTGCCACTTGTCTTTGACGAGCTCCTCGGCAGATACTCTGAGGGTTCGGAAAATGAAAATGTGCGACGTGAGAACTTGATGACAAAATAAAAAAAAAAAAGGGCATTACCGTAGCAGAAAATACACTTGGTGGCAGATCGTTTCATGTGGTTTCGGGTAAGTGGATTGCTGCCCTGACTAGATGAACCAAGTGCCCGTGCAGGATCATTCAAAAGAATGACATTTTTGTCGATTCGCAGAACGAAATTCCTTGGAGCAAAAATTATCGCATCGCGGTCCCTCGTAAACGGCCATTGTCGGTTCTGATCTCCCATGGGAGTCCCATGGGAAGGAAATTCAGGATGACCGACGGAAGCAGTTGCGAGCTAATGGAGCGGATCTGGCAGGAACAAATCTAAACCGAAGTAAAATGAAACTAATCTCTTCCTCTTAGGCAATCACCCCATAAAAAGTGTTATCCATAGCCTGACAGTAGAAAAGGTCAGTACATATCCGAAACCTTTCTTTTCATTCAATTGAAAAAGATGCCCATGAATTTTAAATCATTCGAGTCCTAAACCATCGAAACGAATAAGCTCGCACGACCCTCGGAGAATTGGCTTCTGACCCAGAATTTATTGTCTTGGTTTGGCGCAGAGAATTCGACTGTTCGGATCGCTACGTATGTATAAATTTGGACAGGTTCGTAGGCACCACTTCCGAAAGGCATGGAGCTTCTTGGTGATCGATACGTTCACCCTCGTCCTCGAAGCCACCACCCACCAACCCCATACTCAAACCTGTCAGTCGCAAAACTATTATTAAGTGTAAAATGATAGAGTCCTAACAATGAAAGAGGTAATCAAGGAGATAATCTTGCACGGAATCGATCATAACTTCATTGAGCGATGTCCTAACCACAGTTCGGAGAACCCTCAATTGTCAGCATGAAGTACAAATTTAGATCGAGGGATTTTTATCGACAGAATTACGTTTTTGTGTTGACTAGCTTTGGTTAGGCTGCCCATAAAAACTTGACGAGAAACAGGCAGCGTCCCTGTGCATTAAAAATTCAAATATGTTGCCTCGTACGGGCTTGGCAGCCACTGCCACTATACATGCCAACGTTTTTGAATTACACGCAATCTTACATAACAAAAAGGAGCACAAAGGTTGGGAACAACAGGAAGTGCTCCCTTAGGCATTGTGAATTTCGTGCAAAACACTTGCTTGATACGTTTTAGACGGAGAGCCATTGTTACATACGTTCCTCCATAAAAAGCAAAATGGAAGTGGAAGATAAAAACGAAGTAAAATTAAAATTGGATGCAAACACGCAGACTTTAATGTTCGCGGCAGCAACATTTGTGTTCGGCCACCACATCGTTTTATGATAAGAGGACTAAAACTTGAAAGAATTTCCTCAAGAATCATCTCTTTGTTTTTATTACATCATTCGCAAATATGTGTGGCTATGCGAACGTAAAAATCTCTATCAACTTCAGATAAAGACCATTTTATAGTCATTGTATATATTCGCATGGGGTCATGACTTACACAAGAGTTATCTCGTCTTCGTGCTCGGGCATTGTCTCTTCCATCGCGACAATGCTGTATGAAAAGATTGCAAGAACAGGCCGTCCCGTCGTGAGAGCCCCGAGGGCTCACACTTGACACAATTAATATCGACCGTAGTTTCTATTTTTGCTATTCGTCTCGGTTTTCATCGGGTGTTTTCATGAACGAAGGAAAATTACAAGAAAGGAATAACACAAACGTATCAAAATAAATCTTTTCTCAGTTTTCACAAAATACTGCGGTACGTTTTGATTTTCTATTGACAGAAAAATGTCACGTTCATAATGGCAGAGCTCTCGCAATGACGAATCGCAATTCGGTTTCTGAATAGCAGGAGCTTTAATTCGATTCGAATTGAAGTTACAGCGGTGACGATCTGGAACATTAATAGTAACGTGGCACCCACGTCAACTTGTTTGATCCGAAGATGGAAGAAACCAAGAAAACTTAAACATTTTCTCCTTCCTCGCGAGTGATTGGTGCTCGAATGATTGGGACGATGGAATTGGAGGATCGTGATGGATCAATAATAGCGATCAATAAAATAGTCGTTCCTGGACATGGGTTCCTTCCTAATGGAGCTCTCCATCGACAGAGGAGTACCAACGAAGCAATCATAAAAGCCTCAGGCTTTTTGTCCTAAATTTCATTTACCGAGATCGCCCTATAAATCGATCATTTGCAGCAATCGTTTTCCCATTATCCATGGGGAATTGGAAGTCCCCCGTTAATTGTCATCATTCCTCAGTTGATCGTGTACGAACTGGAGATCGCCCACAAAACATCTCGATTGAAAGATTGCGGTACTATAAATGGGATTATCTTGTGACGAAGCTAAAGGGCGTTCGAGCAACTCCCTAATGCTGGTCACAACCCAAGTGGAAAGGACGATTGACCTCTTCTATAACGAACTTGTCTCCCTGGCTCGCACATGTATACACCTGGCATTTTGTGAAATCGTGTAAAAACGTTTTCCACCATATCAAGCTTCAATGGATAACACTGCACCCCATAAGTCCAAACGATCCAATTTTACTAGATTTTTTGGTGCCTGCATGTTCGTCGTGATGTTTTCTGGCTGGTGGAGAGATTGCCACGGTATCCCAGGAAATTGGGTAGGGCATTCTACCAACGAAAGTCCATATTGGCTGCACATTTTCTTGAAAACTGTCCGACGATTTGATCCAAAATATCCACCGCATCTGATCTTTGATTCTCTTTTTTTCATATCTAACAAAAGACGTCATGTCTGCCCAAGTAATAAACGTAGAAACAAGCCAAAGTTCCGCATTGTCATCCATGGATGAATTTTTTTCAAGCAGAATGTCCCAGAGTGAAATTTCCTCGTAACACCATTGCGTTCGAATTTATTTAGCAATATCCTGCTGGAGGGTTATTTACGGAATTCCAAGAGGTCTCGCTGCCTCCACAACGGGACAAAATCTCGAGAGACCAAAAGGGTGTGACCTTTCTGTGCAGAATCATGTGGGTGGGGAATGAATCCTCAATTTGCTCACGATCGCAAACATGGAAGGAAATTTAGATTCCGGCTTACCCAGACAGAAAAAACCTAATGAAATGCGTAGTTTGGCAAAATGAATGGACATTCCTTCCGATTAGCTTGATAAGAAGAGCCCACGACCCTCAGACGTTGCGACTAAATTAGGCAATCACAAAATTAAGACAGTGTCCTTGTAATTAAAAACAAACGTAGACAAATTGACGGAGAAAATAATTGTCTAAATGCATTGTATCAATTAAAAGTTTACCACTCTATAAAACCGGATTCTCTTTCACTCTTAACGAGCTTGCGTCTGATTACAACGAGCTACAAAGTTTTTAAGAACCACCGCGTCGTTTTGCCCTTATTTTCATTTCTCGAGATCGCTTAATCTTTCTTCTATTCTCTGTTCAGTTGTACGACCCATTGGGAGTTCTCTGAGGATCCTAATAATACACTGTTATCATCCCACAGAAATACCTGCATTGTCCCTTATTACGGAGCCCGCAGAAAAGTCCTCGAACAATATCTGTTGTCAGTTGAATGAACATGAAACTTTTGCACAATGCGAAACCGTAATTTTCTCCCAACAGTCAATGCACAGCTTGAGGATATCGCGATCTAAATTAACAATAAACAGTTTGTTATCACTGTTTCAATAGACAAGTAATTACATTAGTCGCGTAATTATTATTCGTCAAAATGTAATGTGTTATGAACACCATCACGTGCGATAGACTTTGCACTATAATTGCGATCGATGGGACATCCGGCATGGAAACCATCAGCGAAACGCGCTAATTGGTATCTTCTGAAATGAATACTGGGTTGAAATTGTCGTTGCTCGGTTATCGACCTTCGTGACCATTCGACGAGATTGTAATTCGGAAGAGCCGCATTGCGATTTATCGTATGGATTATAGGGAATAGCCAGGCGGTCCGGTGTCCAGCACTCTACGGATTTTTTTCTCTGTGTGCGAAGTGAGTCGCTCTGCTCGTTTCACTGGCGAATACTCTGAAATTATTTTATTTGCTATCGAGTTAATTTTTCAAATGGAAAAACTGACTTACCGTTCGTGCTGCCTGGAAGAGAAAAAGTGAAAAAAGTTTAAATTTCTCTGCCTCCCATGTTTTACATTTTGTTTCCTGCAATCCCGACTCGGGGAGACTCGCTAATGTCCAAGTTTGTCGGCAGAGTGCGCGCGTCCACATATCCCAGAAGACAGTTGACTCTATCGGAGGTTTTCCCAGCAGGTTACCTGTCTGACCATTGGAGCTCGTGCTCTCATCGCTCAGTCGATCGATTATTCTCCCATCACTTGGTAAACATACTATGCAAATGTTCAAGGTCCTCGCCGATGAGAATTTTCAGTCTGAGCATTTGGGTCAGACCAAGGGAGTGAAAATAATTGATTAAGGAATGACTTTTGACTCGCGTTCGTCATTATAAAGCGAGTCACTCTTCTTTACAGCTTTGATTTAAAAACGCTGATTCGTTTGGAACGATCTCGGAATTCAATTTTTTTCTCAATAGCTCAGCAGAATCTTGAACGCGAAAAATTCCGTCTGCATGAGAATCTTTCAATCGCATGAACTGCATTCGAGCTCTTATTCCAACGTAATCGTGGATATTCGACGTCTTAGTTTGTCAAGCGGAAATCATTAATCCAAAGGTTAACTGCGGAAACAACGAGACGTCGCTCTCGAGCTAACGGCTTTCTACGTCAAATTTAGCGTGAATGATTAACGGTCGAGGTTCGTGGAGAACCGTGAAATTGTTGTAGCCACACACGATGTAATCTGAACTGAATATCCGATGCGATTTTGCGGACTTTTTCCGTTCAAGGAACTCGTTTTTTTTCGTTGTTTTTTGCGTTTACCAAATGGAGAGTCACCGCGTGTAGCAATTAATCAAATTTTTATCGTGCTCGTTTTTTTGACGGAGTCTCCGCATGTTTGACATCGAACAGTACATAAAAAAATTGACTTTATCCAGGAATCAATATTCAGGTTTCCACGATTCATCATCGACCGAATAACAAACGAAAATGTACCAAGATTTTTTTTTGTTTTGATATAAAAATGCACGAGTGAAAATTCTTCTGCTCATTCGTCGGAACGTCGGAATTTGCATACGCGAATTAATTTTCGCGAAATCTTTCTCCTCAACTTTCGGGAAAATCTAAACGTTCTTCGACGAAAATTGCGTTGAACGGTGTGAGTCGCGCGACCGGCTACAGTCACCCCGAGGTTCGTCACCTGCAGGTGAATTGAGGCACAACGCGCATCAGCTTTAAATCTCCCTGCAGCGAGCACGTGGCGTCCGGAAAATTCATTTGAGCTTTCCGCGCTTTCCCTCAGCTGGCAAAAGGCGCAATCGCAACAGCGCTTCCACCACTCGCAAAACGTTGTGTCCGTTCTGGACCGAATCGATGCTGATATTTCGTGCAACCATTCATGCAATGCGGTCGAGTACTGTCATGCTTTTTCGAATTACAAATTGCAACAGACAATTGTAGATCGTGGCTGCGAGTATTTCTGAAGAAGATTGAGTCTAAATTATCTTCACTGTCGCCCGGAACAGCTTTCCAAAGTCGAAAACGTAAAAAAAACGAAAATAAAAACGGTGAAGCGATAAAATTTTTACAAATCTTCGTAAAATTCTATTTTAATGTTTCTCGCATTTGCCCAAGAGATCTCAGTTTACACAGCTGGTTGTTGGTCCATTTAGCACCCCGATTGACGGGGGGAAACCGAGAGGCAAGAGAAAAACTGGCAGGGGGTGAACGAGGAGCTTTTGCGGTGTACACCCAGAGTGGCGCAGTCGCCTTGGAAACGTTGCGAGTCCACGTGCATGTGTGTGCGGAGACCTTATCCAAAAGGGAATAGATTTGCAAACGAGTGCTTGTGTGATGAGGCCACAGTGGTGCATGATTCCCCGGCTATGGATAAACGGGCATGAAATCTCAGAATCTCAGAAGCAACGTAAAAGAGCAGTGAAATATTTCAAGAGATAATGTGAAGATTTCTAGAAAAAATTGTTTTAAAGGGAAAGATTTGATTCGACGTGAGAAATACGAAGAAAGTGATAGAGCGAGAGAGGAATCGAGATACAGGGAAAGCGGGTTGTTGGAAGATTGGGCAAAGGTGCGCCAGAAGGGTAGGGATCGAACGAGGGAGTGTTGGAGCTCGGTGTAGTGTCTCTGTTAGTCTTTACCGGATAAAACACCGCGGCTACGATGCACTGCAGTGGGAGCCTAACTCCGGTGCAATAATGAGGACCTCTCATGAATCCAAGCAAAAGAATCCTCAATGCTCAAGAAAAAAAGTCAATTTGATGCTTGAAGTGTTCGTGTATGTGCAAGGATGTGCGTATGATCCGAGTGTTTCTTAAGAAAGTGTATTCCTTTTAACTTTGTCTGCATAAAAACCTCGAAAAGGCCATCGACGAGGGAACGATAACCTTGGATAACTCTCCTGATTGAATGAAAAAAAGTTTCGAGTCCATTCGGTCGAGATCAGCAGTCTGAGAACGAGGGAACCACCAACGTTGGAAAGCGAGCAGTATGAAAAGGAGAATAAGAAAAAAAGCTCTTGAAAGTCTTCTTTGCACGAAAAGTTATTTAACAAGGCACACTCCCCAAGCTTTTGGCTTACGAGTGGCTTACAAGGTATTGGCGATGCCTGTTTTTTAGTGACAAAAGAAAAGACACGAGTGCTGAGGAAATGGCCAGAAGATTGAAGATGCTTCGTCTGATTTGCTGTTATCATCCAACAGCAATCGCAGTAACCGTCCCCTCGTCCTGAATGATAATGGAGGAAAAAAACGTCGTACGACATAATGATTAGCTTGGAAAGTAAATGATTGTCATCCAAACATATTTATCCTTTCCCATGCCCGAGACATCCACGAACTCTCCAAGTGGTTCGAGCCATTTCTCGTTTTTTTGTGGGGATCCCTGAAAATATATCGAAGCTCCACAGAAAATACTTACCACCACTGCTCATCTCGCGTGTTCCTCGACCTTGGACGAGGGTGCGCCACATCTGGTTCTGCTGTGCGCTCTTTCTCCGCTACTACCCGCGTCGTCACCCTCACTCGACGTATCTGCGTACTCTATACTACGTGCGTGTGTGTGTGACCATCTCCAGCATTTTCGCGGAAAAGCTCGAACCTCCAGAGTCGATAGTAATTTCATTTATTCCGCGGGTGATGAACGCCGCGTTATGTCGTCAGAAAAACTCGATTAACCCAGAAGTGAGCGTTTTTTATTTTTTTTTTTCGTTGTGAAGCCTGACAGATCGACGACCTGTCGATCACAAATCAGTTTCCAATTTTTAGAGCTTTCGGAAATTGAAAGTTCGAGCCTTTTCTCCAACGATCATTAACTAACGGATTCAGTGCTGTTTTCCGCGGCTAAACCAATGTCTCCAAAGAAATAAGTGTCCTTCGATCAAACAGACTACGAGGAACCTTTATTAGCATCTTGTAATCCGACGTCGACAAGATCCCCATGAATTAATCTAGTAAAGCGTGATAAACGGTGTTAAGCTCAAGTGGCGAACAGATCAAAAGTCACAAAAGGCAGATTCAATGAGTCCTTATGGCGTTGAGACTTCTGGGATGATCCCACGTGAAAAAAACCTGGCAACATATATCTCACGGGCGAGATAATCGGCACTCAATGAAAAGGCCATGATTCAAGGAGCACAATCGTAGGCATCTAGTCGAATCAATAGAAGAGATTGTTTCAAGTCATAGTTCCCTTCGGTAGAACAGGTTGGCAATAGTGCTCCGTGCCAAGCAATGACCAGAGAGTGGAGAAGGAGATAAAGATAATTAACATGATTGTCTCTGAAGAGGAGCCAATTCTGAACCGTGTTGCTTCAACCTGTTCACGCCTCGAATTCGTGACGAAGGTAGTCTTTCGAAAAGAAAACATATTGTTGTTAATGTCAACTACCTCATGACCATTAAAAAGGCAGCAAAGTTTTTGTCTTCGCGTTGAAACTTTATAGAATAAAATAATAATAAATTCTGTTGAAAAATTGTTGAACACGTTGCTTTTTATTATTAAGAAACTTTGTCTTGTTAACGTATGTTGTGTTGTTGCAAAGTTTGTCTTTGTTGATACGTGAAACACTATAAATCGTTGGAAAACCGTAAATCCGTTGAATTTGAACGAGTAATAAGTATTGGACGTTGAAAGAAGGCAGTTGCGTGATAATGAAAATACTGCTTTGCATTCCATTGCTGTGACGATAGCCTGACATCCGAATAAGTTGAAAGGAAATTTTTCCAGAATCGTTATTGCACTTAAAAACAATTGTGCCGATAAGTAGGAGAAGGGGTAAAAGCACATTCCCATTAAGAATCGAGAGGCTCGGAGAGTGCACTTTGCTGAACGGGAGGAGCAACAAAGCTCAGTCGGACGGAGCATGAGGAGGAGAAATAGCGAAGACCATCGTGATCATGAACGAAGCGTGTGTAACCACGTCGTGGAATGATAATGGCCGAGTCCGTGGGCTCAGCGTTGATGTACGAGCGTCCTGAAATATTCATCACTCGTCGACCTCGTACGGATATCGTTACGGAGCGTGAGAAAGAGTGAGAAAGAGCGAAAAGGAAAAAAGGGGAAAGCGGGACAGCAGCACTACGGTCGGAGGTATTGAAGAAGAAGCGTCACACCGAAGATATAGCGGCTTTGCGTGCACATGTTCAGCGTTTGTTGATCAAGCGCAGTGAGCGAGCGCGAGGTGTACGGCTTCGGACGAGAGTAGCCTCTGCTCTTCGCGCTCTATTTCATCTTTGTAGACCGACAAAGTACGATCAGCAGGAGAGATACCGAGAGGCATATATAAAAATAGCAGGATTTAATCGAGAGTAACAGAGATAGTGAGAGAAACAGCAGCGCGAAAGCCAGCGAGAGAGACGTCGATAGAAAGATCAAAGACGAGCGCTGGTCCGGCGCGTAAAATTGAGAAAAAAAAATGAGGCTTCCATTATCATAAAAGGCACTGTGATGAATGGAAAGCTCTCCTTCTTCGCAACAGTCCGAACAACGGTACATTAAAAACTACATCAAAGCTGGATTCCAGAGTGAAATGTTTATCCGGCAGGAAGGAAGAATCCTGTGGCCCCAATGACTCAACCTGTCGAATATTCGCTCTGTTTCATCATCGTAAGCCTCGGGATCCTCTGCGAGGCTCGAACGCCTCGGCCGAGCCTCTCCTGGACATGGGAGCCCGTGGCTGGGAGTACGAGGCCCTGCCGGATCTTAATACACCCGCTGCCTTAACACCATCATCCACGCCGCCGAACAATAACTCTCAAAACCCTCCTAATCAACAACAAAAGTTACATCCCGCCCCGAGAGTTTGTTTCGAAGCCGACAATCTGGCTTCGACCAGACGAAGGAGCAGCGCCAGGCTTCCGGCATCTTCCATCAGGCGTCGTAGCCGAAGCATGAGCGCCTGGAGTGATCTCTCCAGATGTTCCTTCAGACTCGACGAAAGGTACGAATCTTTGTAATTCCAAATTTTTATTTCTTCACCGCGATATATTTCTCAGAGATTCGATCCAAAAGCTACAGAAGTTCATGTCGCGCCGTTAAATCCATCGATGACAACTAAAACATTCGAAAAGTCGATCTCGTACCAAAAAATTACCCTCGCGTGACTTCTAGTCTGTTCCTAATCGATCCTAATTGCCACGCACGTTTTGAATATTTAAAAAAAGTTTTTCGGCGACTTTCGGGTTATAAATGTTCAAATGCCCAAGTATTTTTATGATGGAAAACAAAAGTTAACTCGCAGAAACGGCATCGCGTCATTAGACAGCAGAGCCTAGCGATGTCTGCAAACAATATAACAGCGTCGTTTCTTGTGTTCTATACGCGTTCATGAAAGTAAACTCATGACTATACTGACATCTGGGGCCGGACTTTCCGTTCTCTCTCTGCTCCCTGCGTCGCTGCCCCTTCGCCTCTTCCTGCCCTGCTCGTGTTAAAGATCAAGGACAAATCCCTCGGTGTCTCTGGTGCAATAGCGGGCTGTAGGGTATACAGAATAAAACGCCAACTATCTGACCTCCTCCTATATTCTCGAGCATTTCTGTCGTCATTTTCCGCAACGGATTCACCCACGTCCGGAGGCTTTTCCACCCAAATTTGTAACCGTTCCTTATTCCAAGCGAAAATTTACAACATCCGCTTTAACTTTCCTACTACAATTTCGTAATCCTCTTATTGGCCACGAATTCTTGTTGAACCGACGACAAGAAATGTGAAAACTTATTTGTGGGGCAAATTGCACAATTTTATGTTTCTTCATTCCAAAGGTGTACACATTACTGTGTTTCCTCGGTCGTGCGTTCGGAATGGATATCAGGAAATCACGCCACTAGGAATATTTCAAATATGTGTACAATGTTTATATTTGTGTCTATACATTCTGGATAATCCCTCTGTTGATTTTGGCACGGAGACAGCGAAAATGGAGACAGTGTAGTTTCCCATCCCTCGGTGAAGCCGAACATACATGAGCTTAAGGTCCGAAGGCCATTCGTAACGAAACTCACCCACTTGGACATACTTGGCAAATCGCTCCAACGTCTTCATCGCCCGTATATCCGATGAATCCATGAATTTCAATCGAATCTCAAATCAATTGATTATTGATAAAGAAACAGAGTTTTAGTTGGTTTCTCCGAAAGATAGCAACGTTATTCACACATTGAATAAATCGCGATATAAAAAATTGATTGGGAACGTCTGATTTGAAGAGAATGTAGCACTTTCCTGGGTCCTTGCTCGATTAACCGGCGACAGAGCAATCTATAGTGGGATGCGCTTTACAACGAAAAGTTTAAAATTATTTTCATCATTTTTCCCATTATTTGAAAGGAAATAGTTAAGTTGTTACAAAAGTATCTGGTGGGGTCGATATTTCCAAACTTTCTGCGAGTTATTGGGCGCCTTCGAAGCTCGAGTACCAGCAGCAACGTAGTCAGTCCATAGGCTAGCAATCTGAAAGAAAAAAAAAGTATTCCAACCGCAGTGCGGAAAGGCTGGAAAAAATAGTGCTGGGAAACTGTATAAGGGTTGAAAAAACCAGTGACATTCAGACGAAATTGCTCCTTCTAGTCTAAAAGACAACCCTCGGGAATATAGAACTCTTTTCTCATTTTTTTTCATAATTTGTCGCAGCAGACCATATTTATATACTACGGAAGAGTGATAAGAGCGTTTTCATTGTCTTTTGTCATTACTTTGCTCGAGGGTTATAAAGAATACATATATATAGATGAAACGATGAAACAGCTCTTTCGTTATTATCGGGAATTCATCGTCTTCCGCTCCCTTTTATCTTGTGCCTTCATTTTTCTTTATTTTCGCAATTTTGTATCATACATGTATATACACTCTCAGTTGTCACATGAAATAAAACGTCTGGGATCTCAAATGAGATCGCAAAAAGCTGCGAGTGACTTTAGTTCATTTTTCAAAATTCTCGTTTGTCTGTTACAGGTGAGTGGCTATTCGTCTTGTTTCAAAACCAAGGGACTTGGTGTCCTCTATGGGGGTCCGGAACATATGTTACGTTCGTGAATCGACGGTAAGACCTTGTCGACTCAATATGTTTCTTAATGAAAAAATTGACTCGGTTATTTGACGTAATTGACAAATTGGATGATTCCGGAATCGAAATACACAATAACTACGTGATTTGTTGGTAAAATAATTCCAGTTATGAGACACTATTGATTCAGACCATTGTCGCTCGGGCTGACAACGTGTGGATCTGTATTTATCTAATATTAACCGAGCAACAAATATCTGTGTACACAAACATTATCCGACCTCGGTTACCCATGAAAGTGGAGCTGCTATAATCAGGTTAACGTTCCTTACGGTCTATGGTTCATCTTCCAACGACATGACGCTATTGAAAGCCTCTATTGGGTTAGAACATCGTCTATCAATTCGCTGAGGGTAGAAATGATAGGGACTGTATCTCCGATCGTTTTCTGGAGTATCGACAGACGCCAGACATAATTACAAGGAGTCTCCGACCCTCCCATGGCACTCAGATTTATCGATAATCTTTTTCCTCATTTTCCAAAATTTCTGACATTTTTTTTTTTTTCCATTTTGATGCATGGATTTTTATCAAATTCATCCAATGAAAAATACGAAATATAAGAATATGAAAAATTGTCGAGTACCTGGTTTCGAGTCAGTTGCAAAGCTATGAATTTGTTTATAAATCTTGCGTCGATAAATCTGGTCCTTGCACTCCTTTGGCCACGTCGATTTATCAGGAGCATTCTCATCCCTTATCGGGAGGATATTGTCCGCGAACAACAGCTCTGGGGAATTTGATAAAAAATGTCAGTGTGCTGCACATTGAACCATACGACACAAGATTTTTTTTNTTTTTTTTTTTTTTTTTTTATCGAAGTCGTCGAATCAGAAGTACTGCATGGCATTCAGAAGACTATTTTAAAATTGAATTCTTCGTTTTGCTACCGTCACCGACGTGGATCGTTGAGGACATTCCAGTTCGACTCTGAGCTCACGTACAAATTATTTTCTAATAAATCTCCAAGTCCATGCGGAAAATTTGGAGCCTGTGGTTATTTTATTCAACAGCAAGGCCATAGTACAGAACTGAATGATTTTAGTGAACGTTTTAGAACATCTGGAATCGTAGGAGAAAAAATATGGCATAAAATTATTTAAGTTGATGCAAAATTATCATTTTTGATGAATTGTTTGGGCAACACTTGAAATTGATGGACACGTAAATTAAGTAGGGAATTAATAAACGGCTCCACCTCTTCCAGCATAAAACATTAATGCACAGACTGCTTGGTACCAAAACGATTATCATGATACGCTCTGCTCGTGATAAATCTTTCCACGCAGGAATGTGTTTATCTCGGGAGTTTGGCCAGAGAATACGTGAGTCTGCGAGCAAGATAAACACATCGAGATTGCACGTGATCTCGACCTATTTAACCGGCAAGCGGAAATTTCTTTCTGTGTCTAAAATCGATGATATTAAATCCTCGTAATCGTCCACTCGTTCATCAGAAAAAAATGTCTTTCTCAGCAACATGTGCGCTACTCCTGGCAATGCATGTGCATGAGCGAACGAAAAAATATGATGGAACAATGACAAGCAGGACTATCAGGAATCTTTATCGACTTTCGGAAATCGGCTCTTCCACGTGGAAGAACTATTTTCGGCGATGTATTCGGTGACCCAATAAACATCCCACATTCACTCCACCGGGCAGAACCAAACAGACCAACTTATCGTTCCAACTCGTTGTCGACAACAACGAAAAATATACTGACACTCAGCCATTGGAAACATTTTCTGTATGTGGCAGGCCCAATATCCATTCTCTCGCGACTAACAGTACGTTGTCATGTTCGATGGACATAAATATTGGATTCCGTCTTGTCTGTATCCCTGCAAAGTTGGTGAGTGTTGAAACAACGCTCATCCCATTCGATACTTCTTTTTAAAGTTTCCACCCGTAGCATTCGGTCTGACGTTCATCATCATCAAGTGGATTCGCCTAATCCTCCAATCAACTTGCCCGTATGATTTTTTTTATTATTTCGAAAATATTTTTCCTAAATGGCGAAAATTTTAACTGCGTCGTCGTCGCGGATTTATCGATTCGAATCGGTTTCATTTTATTCCAAGTTATGCATGGCTTCATACATTTTTTAATCGCGAAACTCATTCGTGCCTTGAATATCGATCGAACTGGAATTTTCGTAAGCCATGGCGATTATTTATTGGCACAGGTAGTCGATAACGTACTCCATTATTCTGCGGGGATCATCCGCTTCGTATGAAGAATAAAGAAAAACAAATCTGTATTCTTTTAAATAACGCGGTGGGCGATAGTTCGACCTTAAAATTATGCTACTTCGGCCTTTGATATTTTTGGACTGAATAACGCCAGTGCGTTATTCACGTACATGTAATGACGAATAATCGTATTAAAGGCATACGAACATAAATACACGAGTGATGAAAATACATGATCGTTATCGTTCAGGGATTGAATCGTCCAGTAAGTCATCAACATCAGAGCACACTAGCTGTGTGTCCTTTAGTCCTGATGCGATGTCCTGTCAATGTATATATGCTGAAAAGTGAAAGACATCGATAATCCCGAGGTCGAGTGCTCATTTATGCCGAAGTTGACAAGAGAGTCCAACAGAGTTTTTCCTCGCAGCTTTCGCAACGTCTGTCAGCGTGTTGCATATTCACAAACACGTCACGCTTCGTATTACTCTTTGTCACCGGAGACTCGATCTGGCTTTTCGTTCATTTTGAAAAGTTCTTCACACTCGATGATGGAGTGATACTTTTTATTTGGTTCGTTCACACGAACGACGAGCTTTGGTCTTTTTCTTATTCCGTTTATTTTCGTATATCAATGACATCGAGCAGACGGTGGCTTGAAAAGTTAAAATGAGATACCGATCGAGATACCCTCCGGAAATCATTTATCGACACTTTTGCGTTCGGAACCGAGGGGAGGGACAATCAAGACTCAAGGAGTTTTACCCCTCGCACAATATCGACGCTCGGACGATTTTCTTTCCGTCGGCAATGCAGACTCCTCGCAATTTTCACTCCGACATTTGCCACGGTTGTGCCAACTTGTCGAGGGTTCGGTGGACCGACGCTGCTTTATCGACCGCCATTGGCTCAACAGTCAACGCCGATATACTTCACGGTACTCTCACGAGAATGTGCATCAGGACATGAATATATATCACTCACAAAATGAACTGGAAGGCTGGGCGGAAATATTTCAAATTTGAGGACATTTCGCTCGGAATTATTCGAGGATCCTTTTGCACAGCTGGTAAAAATATTTCATCCGCTTTTTCAGAATATGAAGAACGGAATATTTTTATTAAAACTTTATCGTCGTCATCATGCAGATCGAATCAAAAAATTATTTTTCATTCATTTTTCGACCCTTCGTCAATTTTCACTTTCTCGTGAATATTCAATCCCTCGAACTAGTTACTGAGAAAAATAATTAAAAAACTTGGCAAAGCTTACGATTTTTGGACTCGAGACAAAAATGAGTGCAAAGTTTGTATCAATTGGCAATTTATATCAACGGTTTGCAACATGGCCTTTGGAATAATTTTTCCGTCGAAAAGTCATTTTCCCCTTCCCGCATATACTTATTTTCTTCCTCTTTATACTTGCATCCTTTCCTTGGGCACGCGATGTCTTTTTCAGCAAGATTATGAAAAGCATAGTTCACTCGGTATAAGTGATCTCGAGAAGACTTTACGAAAGTAGAGTTCAGCTCAGCTGAGCTTGAAGCAAAGCCATCAACACACACACCCACCCACAAACACACACAAGTTGGTGAGAATTTGGATAAAGCATTTCCATTTCCTTGTTCCGCTGTGCCCTGACAAGGAGGCGAATTCTCAGCACCAATTGAACGTTTTTCCATTATGTTCAGAACGCAATTTCTCTACTTGACCTCAGCGAAATGATTTTTGTTTTTTTTTTCGGAAAAAAGTAAAAATACGATTTTCCACTATTTTCGCATAATTTTTTTGCGGTTCTCCGAGTCTCAAAGACTCGTTCTTTCTTCACATTATCCTGAGAGCCACGATTTTCATGTATGAGTAAGAGGCTTATTCTATACGTAAGCGAGACTCATCTTCCCAGTCTCTCGAAGCCGCAGCTTCGCGAGATTTTGTACTTAGCCCCTAAGCATGAAGGTGTAACGAAGGTTGGAAAAATATAAGTGAGGAAATATGTTGTTCGGTGAAAACTTTTGCAATCATTGGACGGAGGGCTCCTCGTAGTTACAGATTCAGCACAATTTTCTAAACGATCTCTACTTTTAACCTCAACGACCTGAAAATCGACTTTTCGATCCCGTTAGTTGAACAAATCCGGTGTCATCAGATTCGCCATGGTCCTCGAAGTTAACTTTCAACTTCGGAACGCTTTCACAGGCGAAAATGTTGCTCGAGTCGCAACTCCTGACTGACCTTTTTTCCCTCGTGGAACCTCACGAATCTACGACTTCGTCCAAAGGAAAAATCTGTCCTACGAAGAAGTCTCATTGGCAATATCGTCGGAAATGATAAGATTTTCACGATGACGAAAGTCTTGATAAAAATATGATTTCCTTCACGATTTTTTTCTGAAAAGGCATTTCATCCGACCAACATATGTAGAAGGAAGTAAATGTAGTCGAAGCTTCTGACTTTACATTGCCATTTTTTATTTTCAAAAATATTGATTGACACTGTAGACGATCTCCTGGAGGTCCTTAAAAAAAAAAGGTGTCTGGCGGTGAGCACGAAATCTTCGTTTTGGATGAGCGACAATAAAAAAAGAAAAAACAGAGAGATTCTTCGAGTCGATAGATGAATCAAGGGAAACCTTGACGTGGGAGAAAATTCAGTCAAGATGTTCGATTCGTCGAGTCTTCATTTTCGATGCTAGTCCCTCCTTTTTCCTGTAATTTTCGCCATCGTTCTTGTAATACTTACAGTTGTCAATGGCGGAAAATCGTACTAATTAGCAGAAGTCTCAGTTACAAAACGAAATTTCTGGACCGTTGCAGATATTCGCGACTGAGAGAGAGACGAGCCGCTAATTGGATGAGTTGATTCGTACACTTGGAAAACTGTCACAAATCTTGCGAAGCGTGAGAATACATCATCGGAGTCGATGTTAGGATTTCCAGTAATTAATAATTAAAGTTGATTCGACGACGAGATGCTGTATAGTTTTTATCATCAGCTCAACAGTTTCGGCTAATTATTATTTATCGATCTAACGAGCAAAGTTTTGTAACTTGGCGTCACGTTTTCCACCCAAACTTTTCATCCCTTTTTCGCTCTTCATCGTCTCCTCATTTTTTTTTCTTTCCATCTTCGGTGAAGGACTTTTCGCTTCTTCGATCATTTCGATTCAGCCGAAGATTATTAACTGAAACTTTGGGAAGAAATAGAAGATTGATCTGATTGAAAACGGATATATTGGGAGGCAAACCTTCATCATCAGCTGATGACCAAACTTAACCACCCTGATGAGAAATTACCAGAATGAAACGCGAGAGGATATTGAAAACGTCGTTATCTTGCGTGGACAGTTTTAATGAGAAACTTCAGACCAAAAGTATCATATTCCGTGGACACGTTGCCCTCAATCCTTAACGATAAACAAGCCACATTTTTATCATCGGATCCCGAGCGATGCTCAATTCTTTCTGTTCTATTTATCGCTGTAACGTTTACCGAAGTAATTATCATCCTCCGGAACAATTTTCCTCTGTTGTAGAATCTTCAACCATTCGAATCCAATGGTTTGTGCTGCATGTACGTCGGGCCCCTGAATATATGTTGAACTCACGTGAACAATGAGCGTTAAACAGATAGTTCGAGTCAGCATTGCAGGCAGCTTAAAGTGGAGTACTGAGTAGAACACTACCGAGAGCTTAGGCATGGATATGACGCATGTGGTTGAAATGGAGAATAATTTTGGAAGTGACTGAACACACAATAAAGTCTTTTTTCTTCGCTGTAAACAAAAACCACTCGGTATGGTGACATTTTTACGTCGTTCTACTAGTTGATTGCTGATTTTTTTGTCTGGCTCTTTCATAGCTCTGGAAGGTTTCTATGAATGTGGAAAATATTTACCACAACGAGGCTTTTCCATGCTGGAGGAACGCAGTAGTATGTCTTTTCGCTTTATGAAAATCATCCCAGCACGAATAATTGATTCATTAAACGTTCGCCCCGGGTATACGAGACCCTTAAAATTAAATTTTTACCGTTGTAAGTTCGAGCGATCACGTTGGAATTAATCTTCAGGATTTTCGGAATAAAAATAATCCAAATTGCATTTAATTACCTGGACGTGAATTATAATTTTAATGAGTGGTCGAAAATCCGAAGTATTGCTACAGTTTGAAATATTCCATATTGCATTTTAGAGAATTTCCCGAGTTTAGTATTTCATTTAATTAATATTCAGTGCCCAGTGAAATTTGCTACGTCAGTGCAATTTTTTTTTTCTGTTTTTTTCGTTCGTACTCGTGGCTCCTTTGAATATTGGTGAGATAATAACTCTCTCGAACAGAGCCCGGTCTTCCAATATTTCGAGATTACTTTCTAACTTGATTAGATTTTTTTTTTGTTAAAAAAATGAAGCATTTTATCTAAAATCATAATTACTGCTTTAATCGCATTTTCGTAAGTTTGTCAACAATAATACAAAATTCAAGGAACGTAACGGTATCTCGTCGAGGGAGAATTTAGAGTTGAAGGAAATAATAAATATTGGATGAAAATTACACGATTTCTTATAAACAAACGAGATTTTAACTCGAACAGAAAACCTTTTGCAGATTCTGAAAAGAAGATTATTCAAAAGGGCCTTTATTATTTAATGGAAAATCTTTTATGCGAAAATCACAAAGCCATTACGGTTATTGTGCGGTAGGATTTATTCGTCAACGTCAAATTCCATACGAGCGAGCGAGAAACGAAATTTTTACGTCAGTCCAATCAACGTGTGAACTCAAAATCACATACTTTATTTTCTATGGGTATCGTTGCCTGTTCCTTTCAAAGAGAAGCTCTTCAAGGCTTTTGTTGTCAAGGGAGTTTCATTAGTTTCCATAGTGACTGGCCTCGACATGTACATATTAAAGGAGTATTATGACATAGTCGCAAATGAACGTTCATGTTCGATTCCCATAAGAGAATAAGGATCCTGCTGGTTACATAAGTGTATAGATAGGTCCGTGCATACACTAAGGACATATTATGGACTCGGTATCCATCAGTTCAGCAATGCAAATACCATATCGTATCTGGCAGCCCGAGTCGATATTACCATGGGTACGACAGCGAGAATCGCAAATGGCAGGTCCAGTATTAATCTGCCATTCACTACGTCCACTTGCAAGTTTCACCACCAGCTTTCCTCTCTCACGTCCAGATAGATTGATGAGCATGGATCATGTCGTGGCATGATCCATTTTTTTTTTTCATTGTTGTTATTCATACATTGTGACGACTGGGGTGAGAATGTTCGTCTTTAGATAAGAAGCAATTACGACACCAGAGCGACCTTGAAATCGTGTGAAAATGATTCGAGGAAAGTTGGGCAGAACGACGTACAGTTATCGTCGATTCTCTTGGTTCTTTGCATTTTCGTCCGACGGCTGACTATCCGTAGTTCTATACCACTCAGTCTACTTGATTAATCCGGTGGATTCTTGATTCCAATTTGGTATCGATTGGTCACGCGACATCCGGGAAGAATATTCTCTGAAAATTGGAGCGTGTATCTAAAGTGGCTTTGGTGTTGATTCACTGCGAGTGGAAATCGATCGCTGCATAACGAGGAGATGGATTGCATTTGATATGCGACGATTTCTCTAATTATTCAAAAATTTCGATGCAGCATTGAAAAATTGATGGTTTTATTTTTAGATTTTTTTTCTCAGACGGAAATGTGGAAATGATACTTTCTGTAGTTTGTAATTCGTGTATTTCGATGCAGTATCAAAGGCACGTTTCACCAGGAAACACTCAGAGTCGTGCAATAGGATCCTTGGGCAATAAAATGGACAGATGAATTCCAGAGTACCTTGCGTATGAGTGGAGTATTTTTATTTTTTTTTTGCGAGATATACAGAGACGAGGAAAAAAAGGGATCCAGAAAAGGACGATTGATAGGTCGGAAAAGTAACGGAAATAACGAGAACTTTCGTAGAGGTAGAGAAAATGTTTCAGTGATGATAAGAGTCGGAAAAAAGATGCTCGATGTATTGCAGACCTTGGAAATATTCATAAGATCCTTCGGAAAGATGGCCACATGTGTTACCAGCCGAGTTATATCTCGTCGAATATTCTTTTTTTTTTTCACCTTTCGATATTGTTTTTTTTTCTCCTATTATATCCTTCCATCGATATTTCATAGCATCACTATCTTTTTCCGATATTTAACAGGACCTCGGGGTGAACTATAACATTTAGAGACAGTCGCAATTTTATTGGGAATCATTTTTTTTCTAAATGCTTATTCAATGGCGTTAGCAAATGGCACTGTGTTGCCATTCATTTAATTTTTATATTTGTATTAATTAATTGATTAATTAATTTATATTTCATTCATTTGAACAATAATTATTCGTAAGAATTATTTTTAATGATCTCTGTAAAATTTACGATTTTTTTTGCAGGAAATTTAATGAAATCAGTAAGAAAAACATTTAAGAAAACTTGACTCATGTAGAAGTGAGATGATTAATTCAGATTTAAGCGATTCGACGCGAGACAAGAGAATAATTATTATTTTATTTTCAGGGTTGCTGCGTAGACCCTTGTGTGTTTTTATACAAGCTCGTCCCATTAATTCAACCCCATTCTTTTCTCTACTTCACTAACTTCCTGTTTTTGCTCCGGTGAGATGCCCCCAGAGTGTTGTCCACAGCCTCTCTCCCCTCTTGCACTCTCGCATTTCCTCAAGGGCCAGTGAAAAGCCAGCCGATACAAGCGACTATATTTTTTTTCAAACTTTCAGTCGCAGAAACTGAAGAAAACGATTTTTGGATTTTAGAGCATTTGAAAATTAAATATTTTTGGAGCCACTGGAATTTACATATTTTGCACACATTTCTCGATTTATTTCTGAGGTGATGATTCCATTTCTACTGAACTTCGGTGAACTGTTCATCGTGTAAATTCTGACAATGCGAGACTCTGATCATGGATTCTGAACAGGATTGGTGGCCTGATTTGATTCGCGTATACTGGAAAACTAATGGACTTAATGGGATTAGCGGATAACTTGGTATCATGGCTACGTTGTCGGCCCTCGAATGTGATCAAACGGCAGGAAAATTGTCAGAGGATCAACGCGATCCTGACAGAGACAAAACGTATGGCAGGGATTTCAGAAGTATCGATAAAACGAAATCGTGAAGGGTGATCTTCATTTCCTACGTCGGATCATAAATCCCACTGAGAGTGTCCGTCCGATAGAAGCACATGGAAAAGCCTCCCCATGTTATTATATATTCATTGAAATGCTTGTTTTTTCTATTACTCATCAATTTTTCACAACCGCTGGTCATTGACCCTGGAGCGTGTAAATATTCCAGGGCGTCTACGTTTCACAAGCTACGGCATACGAATATGGGATAAGTGATTTTTCCCCTTCGCTACCAATCTCGAGTGTGGATTGTGCGAA
Source organism: Hyposoter didymator (assembly GCA_037952995.1). Classification (NCBI taxonomy): domain Eukaryota; kingdom Metazoa; phylum Arthropoda; class Insecta; order Hymenoptera; family Ichneumonidae; genus Hyposoter; species Hyposoter didymator. The sequence continues at coordinate 2,849,896 of JBAJMU010000007.1, forward strand.
ATAAAAATTCCGAAAACAAAAAAAAAAAAGAAAATACTCTGGAACGTGTAATCCCGAAAATATTTAGCACAAAATACGTTATTCCTTTTTTTTTAACTAACTGACGTTAAAAAATCGTGTATTCGTTCATGTCTTCACAGTCGTTGGTTCAATTTTTTTTTTTTTTGACGATTGGACAATTTTTGAAAATTGGACAACGCTCATCCTTGTTGAATCTGAAATGATGAAAATCCAGGAAAATAAATCATGCAGCAGTTGGAAGAGAAATTTTGTATTTTTCTCGATTCAATATTTACGAGCAATACAGTTTTTTTTTATTTTTGGTCCCTATGAACCATGGAATTAAAAAGTGCAGAAAGAATGGCACTTGATTACCATAAACATGGTTTCCCAATATAAAGTTATTTTTCACTTCTATAAACTTTTCAAATATCTTTCGAGAAGTATTCCAACAACTCTTTGATAATTTCCTGAGAATCCGGAGTGAACACTCGTTCCTTGCAAAATGCTTCGTTTTCCCAAGTTTTGCAATCTTCCACGCTGCGTGCACGAACAAGTTTTATTTTCGGGCATGCTGTCGCGGAAGTTGAAAATGAAATGCTCTTTTGTGGTGAGAGCCCACGAATTCAATTTCGGACTCGCAAGTTCCGACAACGCGTTTGCGGGCATCGTCTTTTAATTCTGTCAGCAGGACTCTTGCCCCTTAGAAAATCAGCGGACTCGCTAAAAGTCCATCGAACAAACGACCGAACGAACTCATTGTTGTTCAAGTTTTGAACAAATGTCTCTGCTCCTTTAATTTTCTACGTTTCTGTTTACAACGACCTGAACCGCACCTGATGACACGTTCCCAAGCCCCCGCAGTTGCTCCCATTTCACAGTGGACGTCGTCATTTTTGCTAGGGCGAAGCATTCAGTCTCTCAAATCGAAATGACGATATGAACATCGAAATGTGTATTCCTGCTCGAAATGAAAAAAAAAAAAATCAATGGCGATGTAATTTGGGATTATGATCCATCTTCACACTAATGTGAAGGTGGACACATAAATTATGCATGGACATGTCCAATATTAGCTTTCATAAAAGACGATGTCAGAGGACAAACTTATAGCGGCTCTGACCCATTTGCATCGCCCGCCACGCAATCGCCCTTGAAGTACAGCCAGCTTTTTGTTTTTATTTTTTATTTCATGGTTTTTAATTCGATTTTGCCATTTCTGAATGCTGTGGTTTTTGAAAATTGCTTGATAATATACTTCGTACAGAGTCTCGTACGTTTATCTGCAGCAAAATCAAAGAGATCCAAATATTCTTGGCGACCAAATACCAAAAAATGAAACGTGGGATTTTTAGTCTTTTTTTCATTGGTACCGCAATCCCGGAGGGGCGAAAAAATGGAAGTTTTCTCCAATTAAAAACTAACGCAACATATCGACCCCAATTTGTTGTTAATATTTTTTTCTAGACGAATTTTTGTCTCAAAAATCGTGAAGAATCAAACGAAAGAGTATGCGGGGCGAAGAAAAAAATGAGCGTAGTTGAGTAACTAAATCGTGGCTAAAAGTAGTGGAAGGAATTTGATTAACGGCCACTCGCAAAAAGCGAAACTAAATTGCTTTCAACTGAGACTGAGCAAGAGGAAGCTACAGAATTAACTTATCGTCAAAGTCAGAGACGTGAAATTAGAATTTCGTGCTTGTTACTTGAGAATCTATTACATCGCCTTTTGCCGCTCTCAGTATGTTACGAGGGACACGCAAATCCTTTGTCACTGTATTTTCCAGTGATACACACCGAATAATTGTATTGAATAAGTTTTTCCAATTTTTCTACATCACTCGATTGAATTGGTCTCGGAAATTTTTGAGACGCACTGAATGTCACGATGTATTAGGAAAATGCAGCAACAGAACGATTTGTATGCGTAGCTGCTCCATGGATTTTTTTTCGTAACTCATTTTCTTAACTTTGTTTCCGGAAAAGACTGTCGCACGATCGTCAGCCACGTTAAAATGTCATTGATGGTTTCGTCTAATTCACCCTCTGAGTGAAGACGCAAATGTTTGATTGTCAAAAGTCATTTGAGCCCTCGGGGGGGCTCGCAGCTTAATGACGAGAAAGAAACGTGTCTCGCGGCTGCAGAGACGAAGCAGCTGTCACGAGTTACAAATATGAGTGATTTATCAAGCCTGCTGACGTGCGTGCAGGATTTTGTTTCAGCGAAAAATAATGAGCAGAGCTGTTTGTGCTGGAATCACTAGACTGTGTGTTCGCAATTCGGTTTGGTGTCGAAATCGTTCCTATGCAAGAAAAAGACTATAGGGAAAGAAAGAAGGAGAGGAAGGGAGGAAGACCTTTAACTTATATAGATGTATATGCGAGTACCTCGCGTAGGGTTGTGTTGCGTCGAAACGGAGCACCCCTGAACTCGGTGTGAGTGCTCCGCGGCACGGTTGGACCGTGGAGCAGTCGTCCCCGAACCGTCGCGTCGTCGAGATGCGAGCGTCCTCACGCCCCACTACTTGCTTCTTTCCCACGCGCACGTTCGCGGTTCTTCGCGAAATATTAACCAAGAAAAAACAACGATTGACGATTTTGAAAAGTTGGCCGTTTCCGTCGGCGACGACGGTTAGGACGGAGACGACGAGGACTCTCAACACCGACAGCAACAAGCGTCTCAACATTCCCTCGTGATTCCGCGCCGCTGCAACGCGTCGCACTGCATTTTCTTACGTTTTAACTTTTTTATCGCTCAATCAAACGGTGAGAAAAGTTTCGCACCGATTATCAATGACGTGATTATTAAAACGTAGCTGAACATCGTCAGAACCAGCGTGTATATAGTTTCGAGTGCGAGGAGTATGCAGTTAGGACCATATATAGCGAGGGAGAATTAACAGGGGAAACCAATAAGCAGGGACCATCCACGTGACTCAATAATAACGAGATCTCGATAATTGACACCCGTTCAGTCAGCCAGCATCCGTGAAGGTATAAAGATTGTAATTTAAATATAAATCCGGCGCGAATTCAATTTTTCGATCTATTTTTTTTATCCTTCGTGTCGATTTTTCGATATTTCTGTTGCCAACGTTCGCGAGTGGTGAGAATTTCTTTCTCTTCCTCATACCTGGACAAATCTCGACTCGAGTTGTAAGCAAAGTTCGCAAAGGGCTGATTGACCACGGACGCAGATGGCGCGCGACTCGAGGATCTTTACAGTGCCACGAAAAGGACGAAAGTCTCACGGTATTAAACTGTCAACCAGACAACGAGGTACATTTTTAATTAGAAACTAAAATAGCGATCGAAACTATAAATATACATTGACAAATGAGGCTTTTCCTCTCGATCGGAATAAAGTTTTAGTCTTTGGATTAAAAACTTTGAGTTTAATGTTTATTCGAGGAGGAGGGTGATCGCTAGAAAGAACACTTGCGCAAGCGCCCGCTGGAGCCCAAAATATTTACAGTATTGCCCGCGACTTTTTCCGAGCCTAATTGTCACGAATCCACGAATCTCGGTTTCCAGGGGTGACCGGGGAAAAAGTAAACAATCAGGAAGAAGAGTAAAGACAGCCCTAAACTCACATCCGTGAAAATAGAAAAAAAAATACATTTGCTGCTACCCTCCTACGTCCTTTTTCCACTCGTTCCTTCGAGAGAAATACCCTCGAGAGAAAAACCGTCGTGATTTTCAACGGTGCAAATCACATCCCTTGTCAAACTTCAACAACAGAAAAAACGTTGGAATAAAATATTGAAAAATCGTCTAAAAGCTCAGGGATCGCTCTCATTCTTTCAATTTGGACATTAATTATCCTTTTTCACACGTTTTTCGAAAAGTCGCGACCAAAAGTGCAACGTTCTGAACCGCAGACCCCCAATGACATTATCGAGTTTACAAAATAAATCGTCGGATCGTAAAAACTAAAACTAAACATTCGTAATTCTCATCCAAAAAATAAAAAAATAAAAAAATTAAAAAATATACGGAAATAACGTGCGTTCTCGTCGCACACGAACAAATGACGTAGACATACACAATTATATATATTTATACACATAGATGAGTGTATAGAAACATTCATAACTTTACATAGTTTTATACTCGTGGATTAAACAAGTGTATCGAGCTAACAAATGTGATTAAGCTTATTGGATGTATAGTACATAACACGAATGACTTGAAAACCAACCAACATATCCGGTAGTCGTGTATTCACCGGTTGGAACAAATGCTTATGGTAAAAATGCTTTAACGAAGAATTAGGGATAACGATAAAATTATAATTAAACTTTTACGAAAAAGGAAGAGAGTTCGGAATCGTAGAATCGTATCGCGATCGAACTGCCGGATTTTTTTTTTAGTCGGCGCGACATCTTTTTCATAACCAGTTCAGTGCCGAAATATACTAAAAAAAAAAACAACGATACATTGCGGAAATACGGGGGAGCTTGGGCGGTTCTTCCGAGGACGAGGAGCGCAGCCACGAAGATTAATCACGGTAAATTTCACGGCAGAATTATGTGTTGCCGGTTGCCTGCGAGGTCATGTGTTTCGGGTCAGATATTACCTGAAATGTGGATAGACTGATACACGTCACGAAACACCCCGTAACGCGATTTCTTTTCGTATTTTTATGAATGCCAAAATAAAAAACACCAAATCTCGTGATCAGGAAATTTCGGTAAATTCACAGAGAATGCAGTTGCAACATAATTTCTACTCTTCGGTATTCGAATGGTTGTTCGAGTCAGAAATATTAACATGGAATGTTTCATTGATTGCTGAGAATCTCGAAATCAATGAGAAAATGTCAGAAGGTTGGGTTGCGGCCAAGTCGGAGCGTCTATTCTCCATTCGTCTCAGTTTCCCATACACGCTTGCATACTTTAGATTGTTAGAGGAGGAAAAGACGCAGGACGAATTGGGTGATTTGTACATTTAGGCTTTTTCGATCGTCGAATGCCTCAGCTTAGGGTTGCGTGTTCGATGAACCGTTTCATTCCGATTAAGCGTGCTCTCCAGCCAATACGGATTACGAACGATTTCATCTACAAGTCCCGAAAGCCTCTGATCCTCTCTGTGATTGCGTGAGGTTGATATCACCGCGAGAATAAATTTAAATCAGTCAAACAGCCAGCACAGGCCTGATTCCTAGGGAATAATTCTCTCTTCTCTCCGCATCGTCAAACATCGACACCGAGGATTAACGTCCAAAAGTTTTCGGGTAATTGCTTTTTCAGGAAAACGAGATAAAAAGAATTTAACGAGCAGCGCATCGAAAGAATCGCTCGTGGACGGCATTCCACTCGTCCATCGAGCCATTTCCGCGACAGCTCTCGAGTTTTCTATCAAAAGTTTCATCCGGAAACGGATCCTTCTTCATTGGCGAACATTTTTACAAATCATCGATATTGGTTTTCATTGAATTATTAAATTGTAAATGAAACTCTTTCATTTTTTTTCCAATTCCTCGTTCAAGTGTAACTGCAAAAAAAAAAACAAGATTACCAGTCAATTGCTCGTGAGGGAAATTTACTGCTCGAAGGATTAACAGCAGAATTATTTATTTGAAATTCATGACAATCGACGATTGGATGGTGACAGCTGTGGCTTGAAACCTTCACGTTAAACGCCTCATAACGTGTTTTAAAGTATATTCCATATATATCCGAACCCCATTCAAAATTTCCTGAAAAAAAGTGATAAACCCCTCGCGATATTGAACGAATTCATGGCAACCGAATGTCAAGCACTTTCTATAGATACTCGAGTACTGTTCGTACTGGAATACTCGACGGCAAAGTTCGGATTCAACGCTTTTTAGAATTAAACGAAAACTAGGGTGACGAAACGAAAAAAAAAAAATTCAAAGTTGAAGAATGCCAACGAAATATTCCCAACTCAGAATCGTTGGTTTGCAATAATTTGTCAACTTGTGCTTTTGCAATAAGTATTTTCCCATACCAAACATTTCGACCCACTGGGTGCAGGTAAAATGTCACGAACGACCGATAAAACGGATTTATTTTATTCATTCAAGACGACGTTCCATTATATAGTTGCAAAGGCTAATTCTTGGTGTCGAATTAACACACTCTCCTCTCTGTTCTCGATTCCTCTGCGCAAAGGAAGAAAGAAAGGTTCAGTTTTCCTCGAGCTTCTGCAGCGTCGTATCCGGCTCGATGCACACGATAGATAAACTCTGGGTGATAAGTTGGAGGATTTATCGTCTCCAACGGGAAAAGTGAGACGTGTCGAGAGATCTGCTCACTCGATGCTGCGATTATAATAGTCGTTTGTCCACGATCTCTCGTTAACTCGTGGCTCCATTCAACACTTTTTCATTCTGGCCTGTTGCAAAATTCCCATCATTATTTCTTTCATCTTTGTGTCATCATTTTTTTTCAAATTCATTCGATGCCATCAAAAGCGACTATTTAGAGACATTTCAAGGCTTTTGACAATCGTCTGCGCTACATTGAAGTTTGACGGTCTGAGAGGCTTGCGAACATGCAAACGTTAGAGCAGCCGAGGTAAAAATGTGGGCGTGCAGCCGAAGGGTCTAAAATCCTTTACAAGGCTTAATGGTTTTGCGGAGAGTCCATTTCCGAGGGTTGAAATTTTTAGTGCTTTCAACGTGATTGGCAGAATTTGGCGACGAGTAATATTCCCGACACTGGAGGGAGTGAATCGAGAGCGAGACTGGAACTTGTGGTTCATGCCAAAGCACGTATTAACAAGCTGCCTTTCTGTGGGTGTGTGTGTTTTGTGTGTCAGCTCAATCAGTGCATGCTGGTTGATCCTGACAAACATTTACGTGCTCGAGCTCTTCTAGGAGTCGAGGACAGCTGATGGGCTTTGAAATTCGTTGAAGGACTTGCATCAGAGCTCAATTAGGATCTTCAAACATTCTTCCGTTTGTCTGTTTCGATTTCTGACATTTTTTCAATTTTTTTTTTTTTTTTTTACTTTCTATGGAATTTCGAGAACATTGAACGATTTTTCTGAGGTTACGAGCTATGGGAAGTTCTATGGAGGATCGAATTCAGAAAAGACTTTCTTGCAAAGCAATCACAACTTGTCGCTATACGTAACGTTCGATCTAACAATTGGAATAACAATCAACACCTCTGTTGCGTTTTATATTCATCACGTTAACGTCACACTCGTGTTAAACTTCTGGAGCAGTAACATTTGATTCAACAGGTGTCTCGAGGTAGAATTCTGCTGAAAATTATGACAAATGAGAGATTCCTTTCTCCCAGTACATCATGGAAGATGAAACGATGCTCGGCAGCTCAAGCTCTTCGCGTGCGCCAGAGACATAAAGTTTTTGCTTTGAGATGGAATCGGAAATGAAAGCCCGAGGAGATCAGTTTTGATACATTTTCTTAAATTTCCTTCAATGCTGAGACAATAACGTCAAACATCAAGGAAAGAGACCGAAAAGTGGAGAAATAAAATTACATTTTTTTCATCTCGATCAATTATTCGTTTTTTTTTTTTTTTTTTACAATTTCTTTTTGCAGAAATTAATTAGTAGAGGCCTCCGGAGAATCGCATTTTGTAGCCATCGGAATACAATTGCGCAGTGACTAAATGTGAATGAGTAAAAATCACTTTTCCACCGTGAATTATACGAGCAGGTGAGAATTTAGTGACGTTCCCAAAAAAATTCTATGGCCGAATTCAAAGGACATTTGCTGCAGGTCGTTTGGCATTGATCCTGCGCAGGTTCGAAAAATGTTCATGTCGTCATCGCACTTGAAAATCCAATTATGCCACGTGGAGGAGCATTTGAGATTGCTGAACGAATGCGTGATTACATCGAGCCAAAAAACCCTTTCGACATTTCAAATTGTATGGCAAGGGACGTGGAACTCGTTTGCAAAAGATTTTCGGCTTATCGCTAAGAATGGGAAATAACTAACTGGGTTCAGAAAGGCGTATCGTTCTATACATGAGCTTGAAGTAGCATTTTTATATATCTAAAGGAATGGAACGATAACAAGCTTTATCGGTGTACGATAACGCCCACTCGTCCTTCAATGTTATGTGCGAAATTGTGACACGTTTCTTGATCGGATACATGCAGAAATAGAATTTCTAACAGCACTTTGCAATAGACTCGATCGCTTTCACCCGATAGCGTCTACAGTTTCCGATCATCCGAGACTTTTAATTGGTACAAGATCCAACATTATGTCTCAAAGTTATGATCTTGGCCAAGGGCGGATTCGTATCGATCTCGATGTAAAATCTAGTCATCGTAATATTCCAATCAAAATGTTGCTCCTAAAAGTTCTACCGCTGAACAGAAACATTGCAGGTATTTTTTCTGTCCAAATAATCGAAACTTGATCAATTCACATGACCAAACATTTGGACAAAGTTTTAAGCAAAAAAAAACGTGCAGGAAGAGATGAGAAAGGAGAAAATTAATGCGACATTGCAATTGATCGTATTGGCTCTCACGAGTCTCGCCCTTTCTCTTTTCTTTTGATTAATTGTAATCCAGGCGTGGTTGACTATAAAAGAGAATTCACGTTCGTACGTTTTGCTAATGAGAAAAGCAAATGGATGACTCGATTCAGCAGTCTCATTTCCTTGCGTTTCTCGGAATTAAATAAAGGCAACAGAGTACAAATGATGTAATCGTCTGGTGCAAAAACTAACTCAATAGAGCGAAATACATTCGATGCAATCACAAATTCCCTCAAGTCTTGATCGACCTTTTTTCTCTCAAAGAAAATTTCGAAAAAGTTGTTTTTTCGATGTGGAAAAATAAGAAAATTAATATCGTATCGTGCGGGGTCGTAACAAAATAAAATAGAGACAATCTGTGGAGTTTATTGTTTTAAGGAACTTCGACGGGTCAACATTTCCAGAAATACACATGGTTTGTTATTTCTTTATTGAAAAAAAACCATGTAATGCATTTTCTCTTTCATTTGCGACGAGCATTGGAGAGCGGGACATGCCATCGAGAATAAGGAAACCAGGAATAATTGAAATAAACTCGTCCTACACAGGAGAATAGAGAAAAATCGAAATATAAAAAAAGAGCGACCACCAGAGAGAAGCAAAAAAATAATTTATTCATTCTTTGGGAGAAAAAAGTTTATTAAAATTCCGAGATCAGTTTTGAGATTTTCTTTATTCTTGGGAATGTGACGTTACGATTTTCCGAGCCAAAAGAGCGAAATAGGTTTCCATCAATTTTTGTGTTAGTCACGATGAAAATTTTCACGAGCACGCATCGAGTGATCTGAATTGGCGAACGTGATGAAATTTTATGCGTGAGCGTTCAAGAAAATAAAATATTAAACGAATAGATTCGAACACCCCTGCTGCTTGTTTAAAATCATTCAAAAAATATGACTGACGATTAGGTGCATTGACACGAATTTTCCGAGCCAAAAAATAGACCGTTTTACGTGGGAAATATTGAATAATGCAGATAGGGAGATGAGAAAATATTTGACGTGAAAAATACGAATACCAACCGAATACAAATGAGCGCTACATAACTGATACAGCATCTATGGATATTTCGTATTGTAAACACGTAGTTTAGCTCTCGGACAAGTTCTAATTTCATTCGCACGGATTTGCGCGAGTACGCGGATCACGGGAGCTATATACGCTTTTTCATTAGCGACATTTAGCATCCAGCCTCAACAATAAATGAGAGAAATAGAAAATTGTTATTATTTTTCATCCACAGGCGAAATGAGAGACGTGCTATGGGAAAAAATAGCTCCTAGGAAAAGGGAATGGGAATAAACCTATTCCCTTTTAGTTCTATTGTTATCATAAAATTTGGGGACTGAGAACACAAATCTCAACCGAAATGCCAACAATTCGTTTCGTGATGACTTTCGGTACAGACATAAATTATTCTGCATTTTTGACACGTCCGTAATTTTGGAAGAAGCCCCACAAAGTTGGGAGCTCATATAGGCAACTCAATTATGTCGCAATGTTGGAAAAGCTGGACGATGTTTTGTTGTTGTTGTGAATTACGTGGCAGGGATGAGAATTGCCTTGGAAATTTGGACTATTGCCTTTTTTTCGAAGGTTTCTCTCCCTTAATTGGATGGTTTTCGGGTTCGCTCGCGTCTCTGGCAGACACCACGTGAATATGACCTCGATTCCATCGGCTGGACAATTTCCACCCAAAATTACGTTTCCTCCAACGAGCCATTTTTTTATCAACCACATTTTTCGGCCCCTGTCGCTCGCTCGAGTTTTGCGTTTGACGAATATCGATCGTAGAATCAATGATTGCGCTAGAAATACCGCATCGGCGATTTGCTTCGACGTCAGCCTTCTATAATTGCGTAATCTCCAAAAATTGCCATCGCTGTATCGATATTTCTGCCAACATGTAGAAAACAACGATACAATTGGAAAAAAGCAAATGACGATAAAATCTACAGAGTTAACGTGAAATAATCTCCAAAATCATTTTTCTCGTTAGCAATATGAATAAAAAAATGAATTATGAAAAAAAAACGTCATTAAAAAAGTCATTAATATTCTAATTATGTAATTATTGATTTCAGTTTTGCAAAATTTTATCGATTCTTCAGGGTTTCGTAATAATGAAAACTTTGTCATGACGAGTTATGTGATTTCCTTAGCGGCCAATGAAACATTACCCTTGAGAAATCTGATAGAAAATAAAAACAACATATATATATTTATCGTCGAGTCACGAAACTCAACTTTTTTGACAGTATATTGCGAAAAGGTTCTTCGCTCTGAAGCAATTAGTAGAGGACGTTGAAGGTTCTGTCGTGGGACATTGAGAATCCTATTATATCGGGAGGAATCGTACGTGACAAAGTTAGACCCAAAAACCGTAACGAGCTCCCCCACTCCGCTACATCAAACTTGAAGCGACGTGATTAAACACAGATATGTTTCATGGTGAATCGTTTAGATTTATAAACCACGATACGAGTTCCAGTTGAAAATTTTTATCAAGTGCGAGAGAGTGAGCTGCAAATTCAAAAAAGTTTGTTTTTTCGACACCGTTTGACTGATCGCGAAAAGAAAAAGTTTTCCACGAGATAAAATGGCAAAAAACTTTTTCCCTGCAATCAATAAAAAAGTGTCGAAAAACGTCACTTTCGAGAGTGTCGAGACTCGGGTCGACTGCTGCTCCAAACCCTAGGACGCGATTCGAGAAGGACAACAACCGTTCGTAATCCTCACAGTTTTCCGTTTTCTATATATAGATCGGGAAATCGAGAAGATTAAACACGTAGCGACTTTGAGGTTCAGGAAAAATCATTCACAATGATAAATTTTGCATTGTTACAGTTCCCCATATTCGTGGAAATACAGGTCACGTTTTTTTTTCAACTCCATGGCCTTTTTTGAAGAAACTTCATAGAATTCTACCGAATGGAACGTGAGGAATGTATCTGGGACATTTGCATGAATTCACTGTAATAAATTGGTATCGTCAAACCCATTAAATTTTTATTCGTCGCAATCTGTTCGCTGGAATGAATAACTGCGCTAATAATTTTGTACAAAACTATAAATATGCCAGAAAGTCCGTTATGCAGCCTTTTACGTTTTCCAAATGACATTTATTTTTCGTGGGAATATTAAGAGACTTGGATTTATTGATTTATTGTTGTTTCCAGTGAGTATTTATTAATTTTCCTTTTGATTCGTGTTACGGGCTGTAACATTATTCTCTGACGTATAATAACAAAATATACCCTAATGCACGCCGGCCTTACAATCATAGCAAAGGCGAGCGTGTCCATTGCTTCTGCTACGTAATAATTCAACATACTTGATGCGGAGCTTATTGTTCCAACAGTCTCCATGTTTATTTAGCTCCAGTTCATTCTCCCCCGGAGTTGAGTTGTGCAGAACGATGAAGCGGGTTGTGTAATTTGCTAGAACCTGAAAAAGCGGGACAACAAGTGGCATTATTGTTCCAAAAGAAAAATACTTCTACAGAACAAAAAGTTCGTTAAGTAACGACCTCCGTAATCAAAATTCTCCGCAGCTCTTGACGACAACGAGCTTGTCAAAGTTTTGTCGAATTTTCCAAGGGCTTCTTATTATTGCCTACGCTTGCCCAACGTTCCATTGGGATTATTAATACCAGTTTCTACTCTGGCAGAGAAATCAACACCACACAACACTCAACTTAAACAATCCCGTTGCATTTCATGTTTTCATAAACATTGCCAACGTCTAGTATACTGACAGATGCAATTGCATCAATCTTAAGGATGTTGAAGTTGAAAACTGATCAATTTTCATAGAAGAGGGCTAAATTTTTCTACAGTTTTTATCAGCGATAATGAGACAGTTTTCTTTGCCATTGGAAAACTGAATTCACTAGAGAAATTGGAACGATCCCATTAATTATCAAAGTGACGAATTAAAAAAATATTTTCCGATGTATTTCAGCGACTCAAACTTCAGGATCATACCGAGAAACTACCGAGCTTACAAAAGCTCATCTGACCAGTCCGAAGCTTTTATAGAGCGTGACAGAAAATTTCCTTTCATCATTTCAAGCAATCTTCGTTCGTGGATAGTTGATAATAACTTGAGAGTCAAGTAGTTGCTTGGAAAAAAGGGATTTAATCGTGAATATTTGAAAAGTGCGTTCGTTTACTCAGGAACTTATCCGACGCCATAAAACTTGGGATTTGTTTGCTTTTCTCCCCCGCAGAATCGATCACTGCGTGTACACGAACATCTTAGGAAACATACCGAGTTAGGAAGGACGAAAGAATGCCATTGAAACGGCGCAACGTTCTGGAAAATATGAGAAAAATAAAAAAGCTACTAGCACAGCAGGGAATTGAATCGAAATTTCAATCCACCTGAGGCAGCTCATCCATTACTTTTTGTCCAATGCTCTCCGCAGTTTTGACGTTGTAGCAAAGAGCATTGTCACTTTAGAATCTCCATGTATACCTTTTGACACAAATTCGTCATCCAACAAGCAGCTCGTTCTACTTTTTTTCTCCATCCACTTGTCGTTGTTTTTTTTACTCTGTTGTTGAGTTGTTACATCATTGTCCACGCTCTCCGCTCATCACAGATACTGAAGGGACCAGTGTCACGACATCGTGTCTATTGGAAATTCACCAGCATAATTGCAAATTTTATTTCGTAAATGCTATTCTTCATTACTTAACGAGCTGCCTTTCTCAATTCACGTCAAGTGACCACATGATGCACAGAGACGAAAAGTGTCGATCATCGTATTTTTTGAAAAATTCAGATAATCGCCATGAGAATTTTTAGGAAAAATATTTCGAAAGCATTTTGCAAATGTTTCTCTCCTCGTCGCAACTTTTCGGTAGATATCGGAATTTGGGATCGAAGCACGTTCCATTCGAAAATAGAATTGAGATTGCTGTTGATACAGAAATGTGCAAAGAAATATTGAAACGATATAGCCTCCACTTTTTTCACCCGATGTCTGTCACTCAAACATCATTGGCTGCATGGATAGACTGCGGCTATTGAATTCCATCATTGTCTGCGAAAAATTCAGTTTATTCAGAAACTGAATTTTTTCTTCAGAAAGTAAAGTTGAAATTCAGTTTTCTGCTTCAAGGATTTTCCGAATGCAAATACCTTTCGAGTAGATTTTCATACAAAATCAGGAAAATATGGAACGACGTACACCGAATGACTTATTCTTCTTCATCCAATAAAATAAATCTCGTAGAAAAATTCACGATATCTTTTCACTCTACAATGAAGAATATTCTAAAGATGAAATTTATGGCTCAGGGATGAATAATTATATTTCCTCGTTACCCATGGAGCTGCCTTTGTACGTCAAGGTGATAGGCCGAGTGTCATATAGTGTTGGGAACAAATGTATTTTTTTATATTTCAACCCTAAAACTCATATCCCGTTTCTTTTTACCTTCCTACGCATAACCGGGGTCGTTAAGGACTCCATGGTATTGTGACTTCAGAATCGTCTCCATGGGGACGAGGAGAATTTTTTTTTATAGCCAATAAAACGATGTACAGAAAAAATGATTTTTAAACCGAGGAACTTGAAAAATGGACGAAAACCTCAATCTCGTGTCATCCACACGGGGTCAAATGGACCCCGATCGTGAGTTGATTTTCATTTGTATCCATGAGGGCGTGACTTACGTATAATTGGAATAATAAGAGACGTGAATAGCGTCAAGACTAAGTATAATAATTCCCAAGTAAACCGAAGCCTCAGAAAAAGTTGGCAACCCAAATTTAGAAATTCAGACTTTGCCAAAAGTTGTAATCCCATTAAAAAGTTCTTGGAGATCCCGTGATAGGAATGATAAAATAAAATCGAACGTCATATTTGTCGCGTGACTAAAATTCCGGGACTTGGATTCGACCAACCTTTTCCATGACGCACAAATCGTATCGGCTCCTTTTTTTTGTGCAGCATTTATCAAGTTTCAAGAAATTTCAATTAAATTTTTATCACTTATTTGAACTAATTGTCTAACGATTTTTGCTGATCAAATTGATGAAGTGATGCTTCGAATAAACAGGAGAACCAAATTTAATCATGGCTCACAGTTCAATGGAATATATGGAGTGCACAATATAACAAGAGGCACGTTATTACATACAAATTTCATTATATACAGTCACCATTCAGGTAAATCGTGCGCACATGAACGTGCAGCCACAAGGTTCAAATATCATGCTATCGAAATACAAGTCAATAGCAACCAATTCCAATTTATCATAAGTTAATTGTCATTTGTTTATGAATGAGAAGCCTGCACCGATGCAGGGCTCAGATCTCTACCTACAAATCCTCAGGCACGGAAGATATCGTCATGCAGCTGGAGAAGCAAAAATACTGATGAATATATCACGGAGAGAAATTTATATAAAAAATTACTATGCCGCCAGTTCCCTGGTAATCTGTCCTCTGAGAAATTTTGTTGAAAATTTTGTTGGGAAAGAATTTCGTTCGATACGTTCGACTAAATGTTTTTTTGAATATTTAAAAAAATAGTGTCATTGCAGCAAGAAATATTTAAGAAAGTCTCTTTGGAAGCAAACTTTTGTCGTTCCACTCGTAAATTCCACTGACAATTCCGTTAGGAACCAAATATACTGCAAAAATGACGAACATTTAGAAATTATCAAAAAATACAACAAAATCTCGACGATTTTTAACAAAATTTTATTTCCAGTGTAGAATTTGAATAAAGATTACTATGTTTTTGCTCAAATTTCTCGGAGGGACGATACTGTCACCAGGGAACTATATGGTGGCATAGTAATTTTCCATATAAATTTCTCCGAGTATTTACGGTCGCCTAAACCAAAACAAACGACGTTGGTTTGTCCAAGTCTCTTTGTCATTCTCCATTTTTTCATCTGCTAATAGATTGCAGGGGAAAAAAATTTATCCACTGCAACAAATTCATGAGACGCTCCCTTGAATAGTCCGTTTGACGTGAAACTATTTATTTTACAGCCCATTTAACATAGCCCACAGTAATATTTTAATATTCTCTTAAAGTCAAAAAGAATGCCTGGCACGATGACAGCTTGGCGAAAAAAAATATTATTGTCATCATACTTACGAGCACGAGCCAGGGTAACTATTCATCTCATGAGAAAAGCACTGCGAAGGCCACTGTGACATTGTATTATTTTCGCCGTGATTATAATCTCCATATTTGCTCAAAAAAAAATTTCAACGTAAAACCATTTTGCTCGTGACTGAAAAAAGTAGCGATCCATACTTTTCACTGCGATGTCAAAAGCTTTCCTTCAGAGCAAAAAACTCAACTCGAATTTCATTCCTAGCTAATGTTATTTACATTTTAAGCCCCGCGCTCGATTTACATTACAACACACGCTGTGACTATTCGTCCAATGTTCCATTCAAATACTCTCCGCCCTTGGAAGTTTTCGCTGAACAGAAAAATGTTCGGATTTAAAAAAATCATTCCATTCATGAGGAAAAAAAATCCAGCATAAGAATTATGAGCTGAGTGCTGTGCTGATTCGGATCGCAAAGGGAACTAATTAATTCTCCATCGCGATTATTGGAATTGATAGGACTTTGTGAACTATTGGGTTATCCGAATTATCGCGGCTTTGATGTTGAAAATTAATCATCGAAAATTTTCTTGAGCTCGTTTCAATCAGCCAAACGTCGAGGTTCATGAAAAGGGTTCGTCCCAGCGACTGAAAAATTTCCTCGACGTCCGATCCTCGCGTATTATCTAGAGTTTCATTTTTATCATATGTTCGCAGACTCGTATGGAAATAATTGGAAAAGCTCACTTGACAAATGGAAGCTTTCATCGTGTCGGCTACATTGACAGAGAGGATCGTCGTAGCTCGTGAAATACATATTAGGAGTTAACGACGTGACTGATGAAAAATCGTTCATCCAGTTCTCGAAATTTCTTGAAAAATAATCTGACTATCAAATTAAATGAATATCAAATTATTTCAAGGAAAAAAGTGCGAACTTTTTTAAAACTCTCGAAAGTTTGAAATTTTCAGTGCAAACCATTGCACTATTGATTTCTCATTGGCAACGAATGGAAATGAACTCGACTGAATAACGTTGCATAGAAGCTCGTTCGACCCGGGATGAATCTCCGGAATCCAGGGAACGAAATAACTTTTTAAATAAATTTAAAGCAACATTTAGTTAATATTTTCCATCGGAATAAAAAATTTGTTGAGAAAAAGAGTTTTTAATTAATTGTAGACCTTATTGAGAAATGTCTCTGAGAAAATTGTCATTATTTGTTTGGAATTGGAGAAGATTGCCCCAGGTAATGGGAAGAGCTCTCGACTTTATGGAGAAGCACCAGAGGCTTGAGGCCTACTTTTTTATATCACATGGAATAATCTTGTCGGCTTGACTGCAATTTCTGTCTCTCCCAAGTGTCCCACAGGCTTTCGTCAAGTTTATTCTCGCATTTATGCTGGATCAGCATCTAAAGTATTTACACTTTGGCTCTGTTGGAGTTGAAGCGATCGTAGGAGTCGAAAGTTGACAGAATGTTCGTTCATTACCTCGTACGTCCCACGTCACTAGCTTCAGATCAAGTTTTAGTTCTGTTAAGAAAATGGATTTAACATTTATGCGAAACTCCCTTAATTGATCCATTAAGAGTTGAGGATTTTTTACGAAGCTAACGGAATCTGTAACCGAAATGAAAATAATCGTTTTATTCGAAAGTAACGTCATCGTGCTTCGTACGAAACGTTACAACAAACGTTACAACATATTACTGAAACGTTTACGAGCGATATAGAAGGAGGTTTTTGACGTAATTGGCGAGGACGAAAGTGATTCGTATTTGTACGAATTCGTATATCTTTATGTATTTTCCCATAAGTACACCATAGGACGTCCCTGACGCACATGGCCTCGAGTTGACTGGCAGCCCTTTCTAATTCGGAGACTCGAGTCTAATTTTCCCTGTTTACCAACCCCTTTCAGGGCATCCATAGCCACGTGGCAGTGCCACTGATATTATCTGCGAAGGTCATCGTAGAGAGGAACAAGGACCAAGAGATATCTTGACAACGTAGCTACAAACATCAGAACGCATTAACTTTCTGTATGATAAAGGAAATCCTTCTTCCGGCTGAACCCACATTTTCACGATACAACAAAAATAATAGAAACTGACCAATCTTGCGATAAAAATCTTCTTCGATAAATATTCAATCTCGACCAATTAAAAAACCTAATAATTTGCTACGACTCTTTACCATATACAAAAACGATAAAATATCTATTATTTTGAACGATATAAAAAATCGATGGGGCCATTCGAGCTCGAGAAATACGCGAGTGCATAAATAAAAGATAAAGAAAATAAAACTACTAAATAATATCGTCAATTAAAACAAACCGAGTAACGAACATATTTTACGATAAATATTTTAAAGAGAAACCCAAAAAATCGAAGATTTATCATTAACCAGAAATATTTTTACGCCTCGAAATTAATCGTTACGAAATAATATCCTGCGTAGTAGTTTCGCGTTCAAACAACTATCGGAATCTGTGCAACGAAAACCGCCATTTTTCCGAGTGAATTCAAAACAAACGCGAACCAACTGAAAATCAAGACTTACAGGTACTGTTCGCAACGTTTAAGCTCGTTTTTTTACAATTGTCTATCGTTGTACTTCTCCTGCACGTGATTTTACTTCATGGACTGTCACTTTCCGTCTAAAGGCATGCGCAAAGTAACGGGAATTTTTTTAAAGGAAATAAGAGTCTGAATAATAAATAATTCGTTTCTAGGATTTCAATTTTTGTTCTTAATCTTAAAATATCACGAACTCCATTGCATGGCAATAGTGGAATGTTGTTTTTTGTCTTTTACGTGAAATATTTCTTTTGATGTTCTTGACACTGAAGCCTGCGATGTTTTGATGTTTAATAAATTGCATATTTGGAATCTTACGCACAATCAGCTTTGGGTTCGGCGTCAATGAGGAAGCACACACGATCGTAATGTATGTGAGTTGGTTCGCTTCCCTCGAGATTTTCGTTCTTTTGTGTCGAACTGTTCGAGGTCGGCGAGGTTCAAGGGATATCCCACAAATTGCCAGCGAATAGGGAAGTGAAGAGAACATTCAACCGGTTGTGGGACTTTTCACTTAAACTTTGGTCCCTTCTTGGAGAATCTGTCACACTCGACACCCGATACCCGCGTTTCCTATGGATCCCATTTTTGTCCCGGAAATCGACGGTGTTAAAAATGTTTCCGTAGGAAAATGAATGAAGTTCGGGGATGCGTGTCATCGATAAACCGAATGGCAACAAAAAAAAAACGAAAATCAGCATCTTTACAATTTTTGCTTTCCCACAAAAGAAAAACAAATAAAAAAGGCTCGTAGAGGCTTTCTTCTCAATTTTTGCTTGTTTTTATTGATCGGAAGAGACCGCCATGTCGACAGTTCCAAAGTTACGTTCCCAAAATATATCTCCATTGAAAAAGTCAGTGGCAGGTACCGCGCGTATAGATTTTATTGGCAATAACTCATCGCCGGCAGAAGGATATATGTCGGTGACCTTGATCTGAGTTAACAGAGGGAAAAAGAAAAATGGGATAACTTGGTCTATCGTAACTCTAACAAATAATTGTTCTCGTATATGTTGGCAATATATCGTTGAGATTAATAGAGAAAGGAATAGCGAGGCGATGAGCGCAACGAAGCAAAACTAATTGTGGTACGCGTGAAATCTCTCGGGAGTGGCATTTCACACGGTAAGTTTGTCGCGGCTGCTGGTTGATCGGTGATAGTGGCGACGAATCGACGCTTTTCCGCCCTCGCATATATTCACCGTGACATGCATCTCCTGATGAAATTGTAATATCGCACCGTTCGATATTAAACTTCCTAACCCTTTCTGTGCCTCTCGATCGAAAAGCCTATAGACGGGCTCCCATTTCCGTTGAAACGTCGCAATCAACTAGCGATGACTCATTGAACGCGCACATCAAAGTCTTAATTTAAGATCCAACGATAACGATATTGAGCCCCAAAACGGAGCTGTTTTCTGAATTATTTCTTCAAACATCAGGAAATCTCTTGGTTCGTTATTAATCCCAGGCAGTTTATCGTCTCAGTCTCAACGTTACAAAAGTCCCATAAATAAATGTCGTCCAAATGGAGCTGAACGTCTGACGAGTAATAAAATCAATTTTCACCAATTCTTAATGCTCGCGTCTCTCTTTCGCAATTAATCTGACCAGAGAATTCGTCCGGATGACAAACAGCAAACACGCAATCCGTGAATCCCGTCGATTGAGAACCAGAGAGACAGGATCTACGCTGAATTCACGAGCCACGCTTTAGTATTCCAATACAATTAGCATATTCAACGTTTCACCGAGCCCTCTAGTCATGGCGACGCTTTTTTCGATCCCCTTAACATATACCGTGTCAGCTTTGAGTCTCGTGTTTGCTCCGTCAAGGAATCTTCTTCCAGAAAGTACTTTTTAACGTTTTAGACTGAGCCTTCCATTGCCATTAGCATCGTCATTATTTTCATTCATATTTATTTATTTCCAGATATCCTCAAATGTAATTTTACATTTCTCGTGTTCGAACCCTTCGTTGAAACGTATTATTCAACGATTAAATGAACCGTTTCATGCGGTAATTTGTCGTGGGAAGTAAAAATTTCAATCTCAAGAAACTCTCACAAACGCGCGATTTTTTGATTGCATTGGCTCAATAGTTGTCGTAATAACTTTTCTTCGTGTGGACGATTTCCACACGATTTTTCAGAGGCTTTTTCCAGTCAACAGTTGAAGGGAAAACTCTGCCCTCAATAAGATTACATCGCGTGAACGATGTCAACCTCAAAAGCCAAAAGCCCGCTGATAAAAATCCCATAACCAGTAATCGCTCATTCAAACAGATCCTTTTCCACAAAATTGGGTATCTCGTAGGATGAAATCACATGCACGACAAATGTTATCTCGAAGAAATCTACAACAGCCTGAAAAGAGGCATGATACGGTAGCGGGAGATTACTCGGCAATGTTACGGATGGAAATCGACCTCGAGGTATGGGCTCGACATTAACCCATTCGAGCCCATTCCATTATGTCNTCCTTTTCCACAAAATTGGGTATCTCGTAGGATGAAATCACATGCACGACAAATGTTATCTCGAAGAAATCTACAACAGCCTGAAAAGAGGCATGATACGGTAGCGGGAGATTACTCGGCAATGTTACGGATGGAAATCGACCTCGAGCTATGGGCTCGACATTAACCCATTCGAGCCCATTCCATTATGTCTTTTCCCTTTGTACCGGTTTCTGCTTCTCGTTCCACAGACGGTTTCCATCAGAAACGTAAAAAAAAAAAAACATTCAGAAAGATTCAAAAGATTCAAACCCTCCGGGCGATTGGTATTTTGATGGATTTCAAAAGTCACATTGCCCAGACACTCAACAGTTTCTCTTCGGACCATACACGAGACGGTGACTGGAAAACCGTTAAAAAAGCGCCTCCGAGGCCCACGACATCCGGTTCCCGCCCTTGCTAATTCTCGCAACGAGATTTCAGCTGCAGACATTATTGAATAACGCGTTATCCAACTTGATCACGGTAGCGTGTTCGTTAAGTTTTGACCTTCTGACCTCATCACGCAAACGCATATGCATCTACGAGAACATATGTGGGTAATCCTATTCTATGGGGCATGGAAATCGACGTCAAGTAAACTTTATCCACGCTCACTAATATGCCATGCTGTGGTGAGTGGGAAGTAGGAAAGCCTTAAGGCTCTACGCGTATGCGATATATAATTGTAGTGCATTACGATTTACCTAGAGGGCATGGTCCAATATTTATAATCGAGCTACCGTTGCTGAGTTACCAGCATCGAGAGTTTCTCATCGATTTGTGATCATGCCACAATTTCCGAACGAAATTTCCATGTCTCTTTACTTTCCATCATAAAATCTGCAGTTATAAATAATTTCAAACAAAAAATACTTCACGTACGTGATACTCGAGTTCCTTGAATCCACAGGAACGACATTGTTCGTTGTTTATGTTGAAATTTTCTTCTCAAAATATAATTTTCACTGGTTATCGTTATGGTTGCTACAAATCTGCGTACAGACGGACACACACACACAATTTTCATAATTAATGAGGAAAAACGTATCCATGAAGATACTGTCGAGGCTCCACAGCTTTATGAACTTTTCCAATATCTCGAAGCTGGGATTGGAAGTGTCTTCGAATAGGATTGATAAGATGCGATTGCTGCAGAAGAAAAGAGGTCGAGAAATTCAAGCGATACGCTAACGCAATTGGCATCAATATGAAGGATATTATTACGAAGCACGTTCTCGGTGATTTTTATTCACCGTTCCTCACGGATTTCGAAATTGCAGCAGAATCGCATCCCCCGAATCACTTTTCTCATTAGAATTAAATTAGAATCTACCTCAGAATTCGTTTGGCTTCTTCAAAATTTGTATTGCCTCGATTCCTCCCTTGAAAAGGCTGCTCAGTGTCAATAACAATTTTAAAGGTGCCAGGCAAAAGATTGGCATGAAGAAACTCAATGCCATTTGGTTCAGCATGAAGATTTGCTGCCTCAAGCTGCTGTTGATATTGAAGATTGCAGACTCGAAAATGATGGGGCATTTGGTGGCATTTCGTTATTTTTTTTTCTCCCTCAACGTTGTCCCTTATCATATCGTCGTCGTCGTCGGCGAGTAACTCATTCAGAACGATAGAAAGGATTTTCGTAGCTGTAGGAAATGGTTAACTCCGGAGGAAATTTCTCAACAGACCTCATCTGCGTATTCACCACTTTTATTTGCATTGCTGCTACGTCTACCTTTCAGCGATTACTCGGTGGAGCTGTATGTGCAATGACCTGGAAACGAAATAATAAAACAAATTGGAGAAATTCTCGGGAGACTTGGAAGTTCAGTCAGATGAGAACGAGAGGGTATGATATTGAGGGAAAAAATATTTTCTTTTCCTTTCGTATCAGTGTTGTAAATCAAACGAAGAAAAAAAACGTTGCGCACCATGACCGAAGGCTCTTGTGAATAGTTATCGATATCATTGGTTGGAAAAATCGGAGGATGGCTAGTCGGTTGTTGCACACTGGAAATAAAATTTTGTTAAAAATCGTCGATATTTTGTTGAACACGGCCAACTAAATATTTTTCGATGATTTCAAAATTTTCGTTATTTTCGCAGAATATTTGGTTTTTAATGGAATAGTCAGCAAAATTTACGATTGGAACGACAAATATTTTCTACCGAAGAGACTTTCTAGAATATTTCTTGCTGCGATGACAACATTTTCAGGATTATTAAAAAAAAAAACGTTTAGTCGAACGTATCGAACAAAATATCGATCTTTTCCAACAAAATTTTGTTTTCAGTGCAACAATTCAAACTACGTCGGTGAATCATCTGACAAATGATTCTCACGAAGTAAAACTTGCTATACTTGAATATGTTTTGTCTCTGTTCTCCCTGACCTGGTGCTACATGGAAGGAAACGGGAATGAGTTCCACATGATCTTGTATATTCCATCGCCGATTGTCTCGTTACAGTCTTGAGTGAATCCTGACCAGGTAAACTTTTTCACAGTTGAATAAATTATAAGCATACCCACTTCAATACGATTGGACCGTGACACCTGTCCTGGTACAATTGTCCACGGTTTGACTTGAATTCTGGAGGAGTATAATTCAATTTACTGAAATAAACTCCCGAGAAGCATTATCCAACTCTTTGAAATAACTTCCCGGACAATACAATTGGATTCTTTAGAATTTACTTCGAGGAACGTCGAATACTGTGTATTGTGCTGTTCCTCGTTGACAAACGTATATTTATGCTTGTAAATTGCGTTACGTAACGATTCAAGCGTTCTCTTCCGGTTACATCTTCACTCTTCCATCATCATTTGATTGTCTCATTTCGGGACAGTCAAGCGCAGGGCTCTACAGAGACAACTTAATCGTTTTAACGAACAAGCAGATTTTAATTTAGCTAACGATCTGTTATCCTTTGGCAAAGACGCAACGCGTCAATCGCAAGTGAATTTACAAGCCTCCATGTTATCAGTGAATATTATTACATAAACATGAAGAATAAAAACTCTCGTTACGTTGCTCGCTAATCAAGACAAGATTTATGTCAATTTACTGGAGGATTTCGATGCTTTTTCTTTGCGAAGAACGAAAGTTCGTCTACGACGAACCGCAGAATGTTCGGGCTGCACGAAAATGGTGAGAATTAAAGTACCTGGTGACCATTCCGAGAGGAAGATCCGCGAGGAGTAAAAAATTTTATGCGTTGTTTACTACCGTACACGAGCCGATGAGGACGACCAGTAAAGTTCGTCGAAAACGTTCGGCAAGGGGCATACAAGCGCAAAATTCATAAAACGAGGACTCGCATTACTTCGGTCCTTTAGTACAACAGCATGGGAGTAGAATTTAGAACCCTACGTCGTAGGAGCGCTGGAGCATAAGTCAGGGAGTGCCAATGGTTGTGGTACCACGAAGGGTCGGAGCAGAGAATAATTGTCTGCCTCTTTCTTGCACTACGTGTTTTTCTATGCCCATCAGTCTCTTCTTTTCTGTCGGCTTTTTCACAGTGCGTCTTGGTCAGTGTTTTCTCGACCCAGCAATGTATCTTGGTCCATGCTCTCTAGAGACGTGTGACCTTTACTTGAAAAAGATGTTCCCACGATTGCTTCTTTAGATTCGCCCAAGAACTAACTCAACAGCTCGCTACGAAAAATAGTTTATTACTTTTGCCTTAGTTCGTTTCTGAACTATGAATGAACTATGAATGAGAAAGATCGAAAGATCTTTCTCGAGATCTCGAAACATCTATTCAAATAATTGGGATGGATTTTTGATTATCGTTCCATCTCTTTCAGCAAAAAAAAAAATCTTTTCATGACGCGTGTGTCATTTTTATTTCTACGCCACGATTTTTATGTCCAAGTTTTTATTGCCGTGTGTTCATGGCCGAGAATGTTTTTTGGATGAAGCAATGCGATCCTTAGATTTACCAATCGATATGCGACATTTTACTCAGCAAACATATTAGAGGACGATCTTCGGTGTAGCGGGAAGCAAACCAATTGAGCCATTCCGTAGTTGGACGGGCAGAGAATTGAAATTGAAAAAAATTTCGTACAGCGAAAAAAACGAAAGTTTTTACTCATCAATGATTTTACGACGTTCCAATGTTTGCACTTAACTTTTCATGAGCATCATGCCACTCACATGTTTCATCTCTGCTCCGTGCTACCGTTTCCTTTCGTTCTTTCCTATCAAATGGTGGAAAACGATGCTTAGGCACGAGAGAACGTGAGAGCTTCCATCTAGGTGTGTGGTTCCTGGATAGAGCTGGCTCGTGGGGTTACATCCGGGTCGAGTACATCCATGCTTCAGTTGGGTCGAACTATAGATCGTTGAATTAGAACCAGCGCATCGAATGAAGTTAGCTCCTCTTGCACTCTCCATAGCTTCGTCCCAGTGGCTTTCCTATTAAGTGTATAAACTATAGATAGATAAATGGCTGGCCACTTGGGTGGCTGAATATATGAGGAGAAGGGTTATGATGTGAAGAGCGATAGAGGACAGAATAGAAACAGAGAGAAGACCGAGAGAGCGATGTGGAAGGCCAGAGGAATGGGTCGCTTCGTTCGAGCGAGAAATCAAGTCAAGATCGATCGAAAGGAAAGAGGAAGCTTGAGAGGTGAACTACGCGAACACATTTGGCGTTGATAGTTGAATCAAAAATTCAAGACAGCGAGTGAAAGCAAAGAAATCCAAGAGGCCGAAAGGAGAGAATTGAAAGAAAAAATACGAGACGAAAAAAACTGAAAGTAAATAAGAGAAACAGCAATGGATGCAAAAAATATAAAAAGGAGTCAAGCTGAAGGACTGGCACGGGAAAAAAATGGAGAAAAAACCAACAGAGTCATCAACAGCAAAAAATAGTTGAGGAACCATAAATAACTGCGAAGACAAAAACGTATAAAGTGCACGGAGAAAAAACTGAACGCGAAAGATAAAAATGAAGGAGACGAAACACAGCGTGTTGGGAAGGAAAAAAATGAATAGGAAAAAAGGTAGAACAGGAAAGAAAGAGAATCTAGGGGCTTGCTAGATCCCCCTTGAGAGTGACTCTATACTCGGACACAGTTCTATATGATATTTGACAAACACCTCGAGGGTCGTCGTACTCACTCACACTTGTTCGTTGTACCTTATTATTTCTCTCTTCTACCCCCTGCGTCCACTTTTCTCGCGAGCAATTTAATTAAGCTCGTATGTAATACAACCTCTGCAACGAGAAGTGGATCAGGTGGATTGACATTTCTCGATTATGAGATCCAACACTTCCGTGAAACTCTCGCACGCTTCTTCCAAGATTTACCCTTGGGGCATTCTCTCCTTCTTATCATTCGAGGAAGACACGAAGGCTTGGTTATTTATTTCTTCGGATGCTGAACGAAACGCGATTATTTTGGCTGTCGGTCGGTCTCGCTTCCTTTTAGTCATTTTTCCTGTGCATCGCTAGAGTTTCCACCATTTTTCCGAAAATCTCGAACAAAATTTGGGCCAACGTTTCCCAAACGTTATTATATTTTGGCGATTAAAGCTCACACGTATTTTCCATCCGAAAAGTTCGCACCCTCGTGAGTTGAACAGTAAAGCATACATTTTTATTATTTCACGAAAATAAAGAGTTTCAACGCTTCTGAGATCAACGTTTTTTTCGCAGGTTCCCTCTTTTTTCATCAATATTTATGACTAAAGTGTGAAAAGCTTAGGACATAACAGCGGGTGTGCATTTCACATTCGTTCGGGTGGAGAAAATCGTTGATCCGGAGATTTATCTCATGAGGATGAGTTACGGTTGACACAAGAAAGAAACTGTTCCAATTCGTGTAAATCGAGACAGTTGGGAATACAACAAAAGTGACGAGAGTATATGTACACATACGCTCGCCGGCAACAAAAAACTTATCGGCGTTTGATTCTCCAGGGATTTTTTCGATCTTAGTCCCATTTCTCACACGATTTTCTCCAAACTTCTCCGACACATTCGCGCATTCTTTCGCACATTTTCTTTTTTACATTCTTTATCTTGCGGAACCCCAGAAAAAAATTCAGGCAAAAAGTACGAGTGTCGCGACATTCGGTTTTTTGTAGCAAACGTAGCCAAAAGTTAGAAATGTAATTCCTATGAGATCGATAATTATTGCTGAACTAATTTATTCATTTTTTACATATTTGGCTCGATCTATTTGGAAAATTATGAAAATTGACTCCGAAAACATGAAATAGATCGAACAAAGTTGTGTGCAACATCCTCATGAAAATTTCAACTGGAATCTTGTGAAATCGAATTACAATTGATGTTCAAATTATGCAGAGACAGTATGGTGTTTGCTAACGAGGTTATTTAACACAGCAGGTAAACATGTAGTCTCAGGATAACAGCACAACTCGACACTCTTAGTTCTCAATTGAAATCCGATATCGATGTGATTAGACAGTTCACCATAACAGAGGCACAGAGAGAAACGAGCCTGCTGTTAATTGGTCGAGTTCGTTAACATGAAACTGCTTGTTCAAGCCTCTAATAGTAAATCGAGAGTTTTGCATTCTCGGTATTCGGTGCACGATGCACTGTACTCAAAGTTGACGAATGACGTATGTTTGTACTTGATCTTCGTTAATATTTGATTTTAATGCAAGTGGAATGAGCAATTGTTGTTTTCTTGTAAGTAATTATTATTCGAACGTATGTTGTCAAGTTTTGATATTTTTAAACGTCTTCGAAAAGAGTTATAAACTAAAATGAAAATAAAATGAATAAAAATTTGATACTCAACGTAGAATATTGTTATTATTCTTGTGAATTTCTCGGCATGATTTCTTTGCGTTTATCTGATAAGTGTTTCCTGCGCCTGGCCAAGCATGAATTATGGAAAAATATTGCTAAAGAAAATAAAGAGATAAACGGTAAAGTGATTGGGGGACGAACCCTGCGCGAGTACACGAAGCAACGCCTGCTTTATAGAAAAACTTTTATACGATTTGCCTCCTGATGAAGTTACAGGAACAGGAAAAATCACTCTCGCCTTCTATCTCTTTGATGTCGAAATATGTAGTTTTCGCTTTTGGTTTAGTTGATTCGTTAATTTTGTAAATAAATAACGGTAACTATAATCGAGTTACCCTCCTCGGAATCACACAGAGATGTCGGTCTTCTTCTTTCGTCTGCACAATCTCCGCCGACAGGCAGAGGAAGCTCGTAAAAAGAAAGACAGACGAGGCACTGGACAAGGAGCACAGAGAGGGACCAATTGCACCGGGGATCAGTCTCAGCCAACTGCTGGATCGATGCAATGTTGCAACAGAGTTCATCGTGGTCCAAGCAAACTCTTCGAACGGGCACCTCTTCAACCGAGCGATTCTCTTGACGAAATTGCCTTTCAGATACCGAGGTAAGTTCGAGCTTCCATAACCGCATGCTTAAGAGTACGAATTCGAACATTTGTTCTCAATCAATTAATTCATTTCATTCGTAATGCTTGACGGCGTTTTTTTTCGCCTTTTCATCTTATTCACGTTTTTCTTACGATGTAAATTATATAGTTAAGGTCAAATAGTTACTCAACAGTAGTTAAAAGGGCAGAAACGAGTACGAGATAAAAAAATAAATTATAATGTGATTTTAAAATATTCGTCGATTAATAAACAATTTATATTTCGTATGCAATGTAAGAATAAATGTTTGATATGCAAGTTACATGGCCAAGTGAATTGAATTATATCGAGAATCCTTTTCTCTCGAGTTCTTGACCCCTGTAACCTGTCAGAACGTTTTACTAGCAAATTTTTCACTCCAATCCCGTGCAATGGGATGGAAATACCCCGAGATACAGGATTCTTGGCAGAGTGACTGTAATTGAGGCAAGGCAGGGGTTAGAGAACAGCAGACGCGAAGAAAAGTGGAGAAATGGAGGATGAAAAGCTCGCGTCCGGTCGTTAAGTGTGAAAAGCTCGGAAAAGTTCAAGGGTCAAGAAGTTGCTCAAGAGCACATTTCTCCACTTGGCCCTATCTCCGCTTCCTCAACCCTTTACTTCTTGCCTCCCTCGTAAGTTGTCCTATAAAACTCACCAACTTTGTCTTCGAGTGAGCAAGTAGTCTCGGAATTCGAATTCGAACCGTCCAGGCCGCCTCATTTTTACCAACTTCCAATCGATAGGCACCGCGAAGAATCTCAGCAAGACTGCGTTCTGTTTAGCGATCGATGCGCGATGCATACCCGAGTGGACGATCAGCCCCTTTTCTTCTACAGTAGACCTGAACAAGGTCATCCAAGTCCACTGATAATTACAAAATTAAAAATTACAAATCTACAAATTGACCTGCGTGTCATTCCTGATTCCAAAATATTCACGTTTTACCAATTTCTCGTTGTGTAATCCACACACTCACACACACACACACTGTATGGCTTTGTTTCCTCGTAGCAAATATCGTCCTCGAGGTAAACATCAAATGCGAGACTCTGTCGAGTCTTCGACGCGTTGAGGAGAATCGAGTTTTCGGAGTGTATGAAAGTGCCAGCGGGGTGTCGAGGAAGAAGAGCAAATCTGCAGCAACTGAATGGCGCTTCCCTCCAGGATGGGAAATGCTTCGCTAACTTTATCTCGTTACCTTTTTTTTTTTTATCACGTGACGTAGACGACTTTCGTGCAACACTTCAGTCTTTCACCTTCTCACACGTTTTTCTGCTGCGTGAAAGGGGCAAACTCATGAAGATTGCTTTTTCTCGTTAGTGACCGTCGCAACAACGACCTCGTAAAAGTCTTAAAATGTCTGTCTTTGACGAAGCCCACGCTATGGTCTAGGACTCCATTTGTATTACTCCAGCTGTCATTTTATTTGTCGCGTCACGCAAATTCTGCTCTACAAAGGGAAATGGGAAAAAAAGTGGGTGTTTTCGATAGAATGACCCGGCTTAATGTCATTAGGAATCTGAACGAGACATGAACCATGACCATGAATTATTCAGTAGACATGGCATCCACTCGCCTGGGTGGGCAAGATTACGTGACAATCATAAATATACCACCAAGGCTTGGAGGCGAGACACATTGTCGTTGCGAGTACATGATTTTCCAGAAATTGTATAGCAAACGATACAGAATTGACTCGTTTCTACTGTGACACCCAGAATTTCCGGGTTCCTGCAGTTTCAACTGAAACAGCTGCAAGATAATCTTTTTACAATCTCGTGAAAATTCTCAGAGGCTTTAGTATCGACGTTTAGAGAGTCAACGAAAAGTTGTAGCTCCACAGACGTTTTTATTCAGAATATAAAAAGTCCTGAGCAAAATTGCCTGATGGATCAAAAACCACGAACTCCGAAATTAAATTAAAGTAAAGGGAGAGACATTTTTCGTGTATATGCCCTGGTGATTTCACGGTTGCAAAGTTTTCTTGTTTAGCAAGGGGGCTTTATGCATGAGGAAGTAAAACATGGACGGAATCACTGCTTGACCGTGTTTGGAATTTAACGACAAGTAGTTACGGCCTGCTCGTTGGTCAACCTGTTAAATATTCGCGAACCGAAGGGATGCTGGATACGAAGTTGAGGTCAAAGGTAAACATGATGACGCGTTGTTACAGAAGCTTTTTTTCCACGAATTTTTCAACGTTGTACAAAACAACGACCTTATCACCTGGTTGTCAAGCAACTTGAATACTTTCCTGAATGTCAGCAGGTGATTCGGGACCAGCAACGTTCCTAGCAGTAGTCCTTCCTCCTATTTCGTTCCAGTGCAATGAAAAATCGTGTAGACATCTCGGCCAAAAAAAAATCCACCCAAATATTTCATCCAATAAATTTTCGTTGAATTTCTAAAAAAAAAAAAAAATTTATCGACATCCATTGAACGACCACTCGATCCAGTTATTTTTATCTCTACGTCGTGCAGGATTGAGTGATTCGAACTAGAATTGAATCTGCGATTGGGATGTAAATGTAAACCGCTTGAAATAGCCGGGACCAAAGGAACAATGGAAAATAAATCTGCAAGCAAAACAGAACAACCCTAAATAAGGAGATAATAATAGAAAAATTCAAAAACAGCTCAATTATCTTTCATTTTTTTTTTGCAAGTCTAGGAACTACTATTCTCTGTGCTCGCAGAGAATTTAACTGTCAACGAGATAAATTTTATCAAAATTCACTGTTCACACAGCGTGTTTCCAGCAACGAACATTTTTATTGAAAAGTATAAATAAAACTTTGATGCACATCGAAAATAATGAAACGATCCTCTGTTTTCTTAATCGAGGGATTGAAAAATGAAACATCCTACTACTCTGCTCTGGAAATTAAAAACCCAGATCCATAAATAAACAAGTATTATTTCTCTCTGTCCCATATTACATGAATATTCATGAACTTCACAAGCTCCTTTTCCAGTCGTCTGTGCTCCAAAGTTGACCCAATTTTTGGACATACCTGGACTAGTGTACGTTGCGTTGCTCAAATATTAAACGAAATCGTTCCCTTAATTTAGTCGTTGACTATTCCTTCAATTTGCCATCCCGTCGTACCAACGTGCTCAAAATTCCAACTGATCATTTCATGTACATGGATTTTTAGTTCAACTTTCAATGTTGCAAATTGTTCAGCATGCACGCACACAATTATGCAGGATTTCGATTTTCTACTTTATCTCTTGATTAGGATCCCATAACCGAACTCGAGGCACTTGGATTATGGTTGCTGGGGCTTATCTATGCGCAAGAATAATGGATCCTGGGATCTTCAGTAGAAAACACATTAATGGCTTTCTAAATGGAATTTATTCGTTGCCCTAATTTGTTTTCCATGGAATCTCCTTTTCGTGAGTCGTTGATTTAGCAATTACTGCCTGAATAAATTTTACTCGGTTCTATTACGTGCATTACGTGTAGAATGGAATGATCTGAGTTAATTGGATGCTCGATCGAACGCAACGTGTTGGTTTGAAATATTTTATTTCTATGACGTGAAAATGAAATGCAATCGATGATTGTGCAAGTTATTTCGTATCTTTATTAGTTCGACATCAACAGTTTGATGTCGATTGTTCCCCTCGTCGGTTCATCATAATCTCGTGGATATGTGGAGAACACGAGGGTTGAAAGCTTGCGAGGAACCTCTGGTGTCCCCATAGATGGCAGGAGAGGATAGGGTGATCAGTGCCTCGGGGAAAAATCCTGCAAAGTGCTGCTGCCGGTAGAGGCGAGCTCGAACTCACCACCACATCACGTCAACTCGAACTCATATGCTACGACGATCTACACTTCATCGACGATCCGAATTACCAATCCTCGAAGTGCCAGTACTAATTAATTATTTCAGCATTCAGCGTCAGCATTCCGACATTTCGTTTTCACCAAAAAATCGTTTAGTTGACTGTATTCAATGAAAAATCGAAATTCTTCAGCGAAATTGGATTTTTATGTCGATTTTTGAGAAATTCTGAACCCATTTCGTGGGATAATGATCAAGCTGTGCAACAATTGCTAACCCTTCGAGTGCACACCAGCTCTAAGTGCGTATGGGGTCAATCTGACCCAAGGCGTTTTTCCAGTCGTTGTATTTTGGTAAAAATCATTTTTTTTTTTTTTTTTGCAAAGAATGTAGTTACTGATCCATATTTTATGGCCCTAGTTCTATTTTTTAACGCAGACGAAAATTGAAAGCAAAAAATATGACGTTGGCATTAATTAAATGCCAAACAATCGGTGACAGAAAATTGTTGGGGTCGAAATGATCGAGTATGCACTCGAAGGGTTAATGCGATTGACTGCATTTTGTCAAGAATGAAACTATGATAAATTTAGACGCTACGCGAAATCGAAAATCAGATCATTCGAATGGAAGTACCAATTTCCATCCGATGAGACAATTTTATCGCAGTTTCTTGGCGAGTCCTCTTTGAGCCTCATCCTAGCGATTCTTAATAAGAAATGTGGATGTTTTTTTTCGTGCTTGTCGTTTTTCCTTTATGCTGCTGAAATATTTGCATTTGCATTTTCGCAAGCGTCCGAGATGACAAGAAAATTTCTGAATAAGCGAGGCATGACGGAATTCAATATTTTCATTCCTATAAATTATTTATCGTCGCTCCAAGTAAACAAGTTTCGCAGTAAAGTCCTTTCGCTTATGTATCGTCTTATCTTATTCGTCTGGGCACCGTCGTCTGCTTCCCCCGCTCTTCCCACCATCCTTCTCGATCTAACGATTTATTTTCTCTCTTTCGATCGCTCCACGAGAATTTATCAAGAAAATTTACTTACGGCTTGCAAATCGTGCGGTATTTCGTTGAATATTTCATTGCCACGATTGCATATCGTCATTGTTATGTCTCGCTTAGACTTTTACTTTTAATCAAAATATTCACTGTTCTCGCGGTTTCGATGGATAGTCCGAAATGCAACTATCCGCAAAACCTTTTCCTCGCTCTTCCTGTTTCCATTTTTTCTAAACTCAACCTTTCTCCAACCTGGACTACAATGAATAGAGTAACACGGTTTGGGTGTTTCCAGGCACGAACTAGACTCCCCGCAATCGCTATATGTGACACACAAAACCTCGAGGACTCGAATATTTCGTCCGAGTCTTTTCGATAAGAAAAAAAAAATCAAGCTACGAATGAAAATTGAAGAAAAATCGACGAAAGTTTTGAGCACATCAAGCCAGTTTGTAATCAATCATTGACTCGATACTTTCCCAGGTACTCATGACGAATCCGTTGTGGAAAAAATCGACCCACAAAAAAAAAATAAGAATGCGAATTATTGAAAAAATATGAAGGTTTTTCGAGTTTTTTCAAGTTTTCATGCGAGTCCTCCGAGAAATCATTGACAGCGGCAGTGAAATCTGACCGAAGGATATAAACGTAATTTTGTTTATTCCTTCGACTGCTTTTCATTAGAGGTATTTTGGTCCTTAATGCATAGACCATTACGAGCAGACGTCGTAAACTGTGACTGAGTTCTCAACGAAGAGTACTCTTACTCCAGGGGATCCGAATACTTGAAAATTGATTTATTCTTCCTGCTGGTATTCCCGATGAATGAACCGAAGCAATCCAAGGGGAATAAAGGCTCCTAGCTACTTGGAGAACCGAGGGAAAACCACACGAAGCATTGGATAAATGAAAGCGAGGGGAAAAAGCTCTTTAGCCAAATGGTGGATTAATCTCAACTTCCGGGAAGCTAAGAAGCCTCGCAGTCCATGAGTAGGATCGTAACATTAAATGGTAATATCAAATTATCGTCTGGCTCTATTGGATTTAAAATAAAAAAGATTCATTCCGATGCACATGAAAAAACGTAAGAAAATTTTTTAACAGTATTTTTTTTATTAAAAGTCACTTTATTTTTTTTTCTTCGTAAGATTTCTCGATAAGAATCAGAGGAAATGGCTAATTTGCAATTGGCACTTGAGGATACGTGACTCGTGACGATCGTCTTCAATCGATTAGAACTCCCCAATGATCCTGGATCATTAATGAAGATTTCTCAAAGGTGGAACAACCCACTGGCCACAAATGGTGGGCCAAATGCGTATAACGTGTTTGGTCGACCGCAGTTTTTTTTATTTTGATATATCGTCCACCGTATAGAGCCACCATACGATGGTGACCCAAGCGACGAGCGAACGTGAGCCTGAATCCAACTGCGGAAATACACGTTTTTTCTTCTTAATCCAATATGCGGTTGAATCAGGGCAAGAAAAAGTAACTCGTCAATCTCTGGTGCCACGATTGATCGCCTCAACCATAATGGCTCGTCGCTCGGTAGGTCGCGATTCCAAGTAGGTCCTGATCTAGAGACGAAAGAACAGAATTAGAGTGGACAAGGGAATTGGCGCTTCCTAATAATATTGTGGATTCTAAATCTTGATTATTTAGTTTTGTAGATTTTTTTTTTCATCGCCAACATCGATTAGTTTGATAATTCGAACGAGGAGTAGTTTTTAGAAGGAATTTCGTCGATAGCGCAATCAGCGACTTTTTACAGGTTGGTAAGAATTCTAGTGACGCCGAGTAAATTAATCGAGAATTCTTTTTTCTTCTTATTAGCACGGAGTAACAATGGAAATGAAGGGAAATTTACTTCAAGCAGAATGAACGAAATGACAAAATGAACAATTCGTCATCATCGTCAGGGCACGAGGCCCTGATTTTCGGCAAATTTATTAAGAGGATTGCACAATTACTCACGTTTGAGAGGGATGAAACGAAAAAGGTTTTCTATGCGAAGTAAAATGAACCGTTCATGTCGGAAGCTAGTAATGCCACAACCAGTTGAAATGCGGTTGAACGTGGAGGTCGTGGATGTTCCATTGCGGCGTTTATGTACTGTAGCAATTGTGTCAAAGATAAATACCATCGCATCCATTGCTGGAAGCTGTGCTACGTGATTATGCGTGATCACAAGGATTTTGGTGGCAATGATTCCAAAATAAACAATGTGTCACCATTAGCATTCTCCGGCGCTGTAATTAACAATGCTCTTTGCAACAATGGGCAAATTCCATCCATAGTTTCCGCTGTTTGGAAACGCGAACCAAACTTCTCGTCATGATATTGTTCATACAACAGCAGCCTGACCCGTAACTACAGATCCAATTTCGGTTGACGTTTGAGAAGGTTTATATACATTGGCTACGAGGATAATTACTTTCCTCCTCTAGCTGAGCTTGCAAATCAAGAACGTTATATTTAACGCTCCTGGTTCTTATACTCACACTTATTCGTGTATATGTGTGAGAAAGGTGATTTATATTTCTACGTATGTGTATACAAGCGGAGTTGTACCAGATTCCAAGCAGATAAATCGCTTCGGTTTAATTGGTGCTGCTATAATTGCTCAGGGAGTCTTAACTTTCCGGAAACTCCTTGCCAAGGCAGAAGAAGTATTTTCCTGCCGGCTTCGTCTTCAGAGTCTTTTCTTCCTGTTGTCTTTCCCCCCGCCTGTTCTTCCTCCAGATCAGAAATGAAATTGATTTGGTTTGAAAAATACGACAATTTGTCGATTCCTTGTTGTCAATTTACCTGGCCATCGATTTTTTTTTTTCGTCCAGGGAATTTATCCTTTTTGCGACTTTATTTCTTTTGGCAGGAGAAGTTTTTAGTCGAACGATACGAATGGTCTGTGGGAAGGACGAAATTGAAGCAAAAATTCTATTCATAAAAAGATCGCAATTAGCGGCTTAGGATTTATGAGTTTTTTTTCTCGTTTTATTTCTGTGCTACATGTTTTATGCGAAGAGGAGAATGCATAAATGTATAGCAACGATGCCTTCGGGATTCACTGTTCTGCAGCTACGTGCCTAATTTTTGTTCGAGCACTTGTGAAAATTTTTGAATAATTGAGAAAATAATCGTGCAGTTCGAATGCGCGGAAAAGCGCGGAGATTGAAAGAGCTTTCTTTGCGGAGGTAAGAATATTTACAAGCGGAGGGTTGGTGATTTATGATTTTTCATTGTGTTTACAATCTTCATCAGTGGAGAGCTCCTTCACCCCTTCGCGAGGGAGGACGATGGTGATGGGTGGAAGACAGAGGATACGGAGAGGGAGAAGAGCGTGCGCGAATGATTTTTGCGCATGGAGCGAACAAGGCGAATGGCCGCTAGACGGCGCTTTGTGAAAGTTTCTGTTCCGCGGGTTGGTAAGCTTCCTCCGGTCCGCCTCACCCGTCGTTTACGGCGCGCAAATGAAAGCGCGCGATACAAGAGCGTACGACGAGGAGGAGCAGACTCCGGCTGAGATCGAGCTTACGTTGTTTAATCGCGGCGCGTCTCGTACTTGCCGTTCAACCGGCTTCGAAACGCGCCGGTAACGACGACGGCGTCAACACAAACAGAATCCTCAATTTTTTTATAAAAATCTCATCGTTACTTCATTTTTCCCTGGCCCACGAAATGCGATTCCTCAAAAGAAAGTGTCGTTGTCTTGTTTACGAAATAGTGACGAAGATCGCCTTAACCAGGCGCAAATTGGTGATTTTTGTAATGTGAGAGTGCCAGTAGAAAAACCAAAAAACAAAACCTAACAAAAAAGAAACAGAAAACCATCAAGATCAAGAAGAAATAACACGAAAATAGAACATAAAGTAACGAGGGAAAAAACCGACCACTAGTTAATGAAAAATATCAATTACTCCTTTGCCCAGCTTGACTGAATGAAAAATGTGATATTGAGACATATTTATAGTGCGAACTGAACGACCAAGCAAGCAAGCAGCACCAAAGAAAAAGCAAAACGACCGTAGCACAATTTTTAAAGAATCAGTAGTTACTGTCAGTGTATGATCGGACAAAAGTGACCAAGCTAAGGAGATTGTCAATGAGGAAGTGGAAATAATTCATTTACATTCAATAAATTAAATCTAATAAGACGTTAATAAATTGTGTTTTTTTTACGTTACAAAGTTTCGATGTTTACTCCAAGTACCACAAGGGAACGAATATAAAATAAATAATTAAAGAAATATTCTTGTCGACAAGGAAGTATATTTATAATACAACTGAACGCTGGTTCACGGGTCCAAAAACGTAGAATACGGTTTAAAATTTAATAACAACAACAAGAAAATTCTCCTGAGGTGCTGAACTGAAGAAATCAACGACAGAAATGCACAGAGAAGATTGAGCATTAGAGCTTATTGCGATTTGCAAAAAATGGTCCAATCATGAAATAGTCTCGTGGTCCAAAAAACAAATAAAAAATAAATAATTAACAAATATACATAGATATTTATCTATAAATAAAGTAAAATATATTTTGAAAAAAATGAGCAGTGTTTAAGTTGGAAATATTTAATGGCGAAGTGATTCGAAGCTGTATTTTGTATCAGTGTTCCGACTAAAAATTTCTTATCATTCGAAAGTGAGACTCTCAAAATGTATAGAAAACAAGGTGATTATTTATCGACCAAGTCCATTTTCGTGGAATCAACTGTGCAAATATGAATGAAATATTATTTAAATAGCGTATAAAAATGAAAATAACGAATGTTTAATATTGATGAATGAAAATATAATTCATACGTGGACCGTTTGACTATTTATTCGAAAAGTTTAATCGATACATATAAAGTGAAAAGTTGAGCTGGAAAAATCGTCCTTTTTTGAGAAATTTGGATGGTAAATTATTTATTGATTCGAAAGATCACGTAGAACGTTTCTAAAATCGTGGAATACAGAGCCAGTGCAGTGCGGGAAGCGAGGAGAAACAAGGGAGCGGTGAAGAAACTATCGGAAAGTCGATGCCCTCTGAATAAATGATAATGATCGATATATAGCGAGAAACACGAGGGTGGAAAAATAGCGATTGCAGTGAACCAAGTTGTCCGGCGAATAGAAGAGATTGCTTACTTTTCCGAGATACCGAACGTGTCCGATCGGAGTTGGGAATGGTAGCGATGGCGACCTCGAGTAGATACAGCAGTTACAATTGTCTCACCAGTTGGGACAGTTACGACCGTATACCAAGGTACATTTTTCTTTTCGAGATTCCACTTGAAAAGTCCTTGATCAATATCTAAAGAGACACAAATTGTCACAAAGGAGAAATGGTGTTGAAAAATATTTCGATTCTATGATTTACTGACGCGAATTAAAAATAATTTCAAGGCATTTTTTTATTATGCGATCCTATAAATTTTATCGTATAACTTTTCCATTTCCCTTGGCCCACAATTTCCCATTTTGTGATCGCGTGAGGATCCACACGTCATTATAATTGGGCTGAGCCCATTTTCGTTCATTATATAAATGAACAAATAAATAATGCTTACAAACTCTTGTTCTTAGCCGCCTTAATGAAAACTCGTGAATAAACGGAGCAGCTGAAGTAGTCACGTTTCCCCGATATATTTCTACTCTCGAAACGGAAGGAATTGCTATGATTGCCTCGAGAGGTTTGAGAGCAATAAAACAGGCACAGATCGTGGTGCAAAGTCAAAGTTCACAGAGAAATTCATTGTTCCAACGTTTTCAACAATATAATGAGAAATTCTTGTAAAATCGAGGCTTGAACCATTGCACAGTTGCTTCCTTTGCACAGGGGGACGGAAAGAGAAACTACATCGAACGAACTCTGCCAAGGTTTCGACCGATTTTCATTTCGGAGTGATGTGAATAATCGAATTATTTTATCACAATATTCCATCTAAAAATTGTAAATCATCGCCAAAGATGCGGTTTGAAATCCCATAAATTAACACAATCGTTAGTCCAACGAAAAGATTATCATATTGTACAAAAAATACGAAAATCGGGGACGGAATATCGTCGCGAACTCTCCTCCGGAGTAGAAACGAATTTTGTTGCTTTCTTTTCAT
This sequence comes from Hyposoter didymator, assembly GCA_037952995.1. Classification (NCBI taxonomy): domain Eukaryota; kingdom Metazoa; phylum Arthropoda; class Insecta; order Hymenoptera; family Ichneumonidae; genus Hyposoter; species Hyposoter didymator. The sequence goes on from JBAJMU010000007.1 coordinate 2,888,882, forward strand.
TCATTGATGCACTTGAAAATGACAGTTTCTCGGCATCGCAGTAGCCCGGGTTACGACCTCGCGGTTATACATTTCGAGTGTAACCGATCCACAGCACGCTCAATTTAATTCTCGAGGCTTCACAAATTAGGCTAGAAGCAAAATCGGGAATTACTCGGTTCGTGAATCCGATGTTCAATACTCTTCCAGTCAATTATCGAACTAATCTCGTTTTCTGCTTGTGCGGTAGAGGATACCAATTTTCGCACATGCGCATACGCGCATTGATGCACACATCTGTATGAATTCAATAGCGTGAGCTATATTTTCATATTCTGTAGACCGGAGGTGGAATTATTCAAAAGTCTATCAAACGTCGAAATAAATCCTCGCTTGTATTAATTGACATGGAATTGATGAGTTTAGGATTACAGTTTTATACTCATCATCGTCATTGGTCATTAGATCGTGATTGATCGAGGAGGCAAGTTAAGGTATAACTATCGCAGAATGGGTTGATTTAGGATTTTCTTGAAATTTAGTGTAAATATTCTTGACATTAAAACGAACAACTTTCCTATGAGACGAAACATTTTCTGCCGTCTAGAATTTGAGATATTTCATTTCCAATTTTATATTTTTCCCATCTAAACGCATGTAAATTGAAGTGACGTTTCGTTGAAAAAGTTGCAAGAATAAACAAAAGAAACGCGACTTCAATTTACATGCGTTTAGATGGGAAAAATGTAAAATTGGAAATGAAATATCTCAAATTCTAGACGGCAGAAAATGTTTCGTCTCATAGGAAAGTTGTTCGTTTTAATGTCAAGAATATTTACACTAAATTTCAAGAAAATCCTAAATCAACCCATTCTGCGATAGTTATACCTTAAAAGAATCCACTGCAGATTCCCGAAGCAATTATTGCTCAAACGGCCCAATTCAATTTTTTTGCCTGCATCTGCAGGAAATATCTTTTTCAATCTACGACGACAGTCGTTCCGATCGTTTGTATTCGTCCTGATTCCAGTATAACAATGGCGAAAAATTCCTGTGTTGAATTCAATGGAAAATAAATAAAAATATCGCGAGTTCGAGAACGTGCGAGAAGTCTGCAGTATAAACTTTTACGTATCGCGTACAATAGGGTAAAAGTTAACAATACCTTTTTTTTTTTCCACGTCACGTCAGCCGTTGAAAATCGTTACAAACTTTGCAGCCCAGTTTTTTTTTTTTATCGTTGTCTGACGGTTCGTGTGATAATTGGGCAACAAAGAAACTCCAAGGAAATGCTAATGTTGTAAAAATAGGACAAGAGCTTGGTTGTCTTGGTGTATCATTTGGTCGCAACGAAAAAATCGATTCTTGTCAGAGCTTCGACGTGGCTGAGCTGTCGCACGCGATCATGCGACATACGAACGTGATGGAGAGTCGTCTTGGTGTGTGTTGTATCACATTTTTGTTGCGTCTGTAAAGCTGTCGATCGTATACGTAAAAGAAAGGCGAATGAAAAACATTTTGTCTTTGTCCTTAGTCCACACAGGAAGCTCTTGGCCAAATAGTCGGAGAGACAACTTTCTTGAGCCAAAGTATAGTAGACGCCATTGTAAACACATTTTTCTACGTCCAAATAGGCAAAAGAGAACGATATTCGATAGGCAACAGGTGTCAGTATGTGTCGGTGTGCATGTACGTGTATTTGTGTGTGTGTGTGTGTGTGTGCGTTATACTTCAGGTTGAAATGGTAGGTTGAGCCAATAATCCTGGTCTACCGGTCGTATCTTTCCCTCAATCGATAATGCGGCTGGGTTCAAGTAGAAAGTGTCAGTGTGTGGTCAGACGGTGTGGTTAAAGCGGTCATACGTCTCGCACGTTCATGAAATAGTGGAAGAACGAAAAAAAAACGTGGTTCGATTGATTTCCAGACTTTTCTCATTTATCAAAGAGCTCGAAGTCTAAGTGAATAACTGTTATTTTCTGCTAAGAATTTATTTTTTATTCAAACGGTTGATTCTGTTTTTCACATTGGAAAGAAATTGTTACTTTTTTTGTTGCCTACGTCGATAGTAAATCTTTTGTCGATTTATTTCCCAACGGTCCGTACAAAATTAGCTTTCCGAAGCCTCGATTCCGAAAAAACTGTCCAAGCCCTTCCGTGCAACCGCCTTGAGTTTGTCACGGAAGCTGTAAACGTGGTTCCGTTTGAAAAGCCTCTGGAAGACCCGGAGAAATATTGGGACAGTGAGGGACCGAAAAAATCGGATTGAATCTGTTTCTGAACTTGGAGAAATTGAAATAGCTATTGGCAGTCCTCGCGAAACGGTCGCCCGAGTTTTGCGCATGGTTAAGTCAACACCCACATTCACCGGTGGATTTCATCGATGGAGAAATCCGAGGGATCTTTCGCCTCGTCAATTCTTCTCACCGGAAAGCCTTTAGTATGTTCGTCCATGTGTATACATGAATTGCGACGTCTGATTTTCGGAAAATTTACGAGATCCCTTGTGAAAATTTCGTTTCGTCGGCAAACACAGATTTTCTGGCGAGAACGATAATTTTTTCAATTTATTTCCCTCGCTCGCGTTATAAAGGACGAAAAATCATAATGCGAATGAACGAAAGACGCAGACACAATTCTCCATGCACCCAAAGTTTCTATATCCACTCTGGATAGAACGTTTTACGAGACTGTACCTTTAACTTGGTACCACTTTTCCAAGCACTATAAAGTAATGAAACCTCTCAACTTTGTTGTAATTCCTCCAACAGTTTTATATATTTTATTAATATTAAAACTTACCCTGGATTACCCCAATTTTATTTAGCAAAAGTAAGCGCTCTTTTCGCGGAATCCTTGATCCGGCTCTGCTAAAGCAGAAGCGCTTGAAATTGTAAAAGAGTGAAACGAATTTCTTTACTTCAACCCTCATTCGGATTTCATTTTACTCGAGAATCCGCGAAATTCGATGGCATGTGTAACGCAAAGAGAAGCTGGATAAGCTACAATCTTGAAAAAATAGTATGCTCGCCGCAGTGGAGCGATGAAAGTGTGAGCTTTTAATTAACTTTTTCTTTTTTTTTTTTTATCGAGTTCAGGAAACGGTATTAGTGACTTTCCGTGACATTTTGATTGGCTCGAAAACCCTAATTTTTTAGAAGCTCGTAATCATGAAACTCACTCTCACGGTAAGTTTCGCTGGCTCATAAAAAGTATAATTTTTTTTTCTCTCGAAGCTTTATTTTAATTCGTTTTTTCGTGTCCTTCAGTGACTTTTCGATAAAAGTAGAAAAAGAGCCAGCCTTTTTTTTTATGAGAAGAGGAATTAAGAGCTGATGGGCCGCGAGGAGAAAAAGTTTTTTTCTCTTTCTCGTATTCTGGTCCGAAGCGTCCTGCACCAGTTAGCAGCAGGGAGCATTTCCCTGACCTTTTGCCAACGGGACTTGAGAAATTACGTGGCATATTCTTGGCCCGAAGGCACATAGCGAATGGGCGTGAAACAGAGGAATTAAGAGAAAGAAAAAGTAAGCGGAGGGAATCGAATACGTCCGAATCCTCGAGGATAACGAGCTACTGATCTCAGGAGAGTTATACAACGTCTTTTCTCATATTCGACCCATTCGGCAGCCTCGGAAAAGCAAAAAAGAAGAAGGAGGAGAAAAAAAAGGTTGGAAAGAGCGAGAATGATGTTCGAATCGGTTCGAGGAGAAAAATAAAGTGTGCTCCAGTGAGTCTCGGTCCGTCGAATCGGATCATAGCACCTATGGGAAATAAGTTTCGGACGATCATACTCTCGATTCTGCTGCGCGTATACACGCCTCGGAATACCACAAACCGCGAGATTCGACCCCGTGTACTTTCTCGAACTTTGAGTTCTGACCCGTTATCGAATCAGCGTGCAGAGGATCAGGAAGAGAAAGAACGAAGGAATATTCGATGCTTGTGTACGAAATTTTAATGAAAAATTGCTTGCTGCTCTTTTTATTCATTCCGTCCGTTCAATATTGATCCCAAGTACATTGACGAACCTGAGTCCCTTCCTGTCGATAAATCTAATGAAAGCTTATCGGTGGGAATCAACGTTCAGTGGCTAGAGCAGCAAGAACTGACGGTAATTCCTCCTGCAAAATCCTCTTAGCTGCTACCATCACAGTCCATCAGGTTACATCAATTAACGGTTTCTCATAGCATTCTGAGCCCATAATTTTCTTGTACTCTTACGTTGACTTCGGAAGCGCAAAATAAATCAGAAGGAAGTTGGCAATATACTCGTCAATCCAATTCTCATTCGTCTGGCTATAACTTTGTAAAATTTTTATTCGTTCACGGAAATAGGAATCACAAGTGACCAACGGCTTATCGTAATATTCTGGTTGGAGATTCTCAGCTCGAGGTAATTCGGTAGACCTATGACGCTCACGCGCGACATTCGGACTCGAGGAAACTCTACCGAGCCACCTTAATCCCCTAGACATTCGTATTAAGCTTTAAAACCGTTCCGGATTCGTAAAACTTTCATGGAAGGCAAATTCAGGAGATGATTCATATTTTCCTACCGCATATCAGCGATAGAAATGAATTCAAAATTCTCTTGGGTAAAGATTTTTTTCTCGTATTTGCGAGAGTGCGATTCCCTGAGAAAAAATTTGCACAGCTTCCTATTTTTCTTATTTTGTCCTGGTGGACGATGTTTTTTTTAATTCTCGCTAAAATGTATTTCGCAGTCTCGAAGAAAGCTGTGGAGTTGAATACGCGGATCTAGGTAAACAAACTCGCGAGTTTCTTTCGTATACAATTTTCATCTTTTAGTCTTGATTTCTTGCTCTTGTTTCATTTATTTTTCAAACGAACGCATGCTGTATTTTCTTTCGCTTTATTTTCTTTCTTCCAGTCTTTCTTTCTCGTTTTCTTGGTAATTTGCCGGATCGCGGGCGCCCGTGTAAGCGTAAAGCTAAGTACACAATGCGAGCGTTATGTGGGAGAATATCCATGGTGTTGTTGTTGTAGACACATTGGAGCCTGAACGTTCTTGCTGATGGCACCTTGCAGACCTACGCTACCGTATAATGATGGCCAGACAGTTCTCGAGATACATAAATCCTCAGGATACATGTGGGCACCTGTTTACCTACGAGAATCCACCAGACCAACCTCTACTTTTGTCTCTACCCCGACGTGACCAAAAAAAAAAGTAAAACACGACACAGAATCCCTGTCATTCCAACACAAATTTAACTGCGTCATGAGACTTTTCTTTATTTTTCGCTTATTGAGGATTATTATGAATACATTCCTTGGAAACCTTGAAAAAAAAAAACTATGAAGATCGCAGCCAAAATGATACTGTAATTTTTTTTTTAAATGGCATAGAAAAATTGTCCACAGAGATCCTTTTATCTTTGTCACTAATTCGTAACCCTGGAAGCGGAATGTAGGCCATCGAGTCGCAGGGAGGACTTTCTGGTCCCCATCTCTGCAGCTTCCATCCGTTCTTACATTTCTTTCTTTTTACTTCCAACTTTGACTCATCTCTTAACGAACAGAACTGACGAAAGTTCGATCGTTAGCAATCTTTGAAGGAACTAGTCGGGAATGACCCAAACCCTTGACTTGCTTAGTTTTTGTTTAGTTTTCTCTTCCGAGGGGCTAGCTTAACGAACGGAAGTCTTTGTTGGAAAAAAATTCATAGTGCTCATTACTTGGCATTGTGAACAAAATGTTGAAGAAAAATGTCACGAATGTGTGTTGTTATTATTATTCTATTGAAAGTCTAGACTGTGGGCAACACTCTGGATGGGTCGCCCAAGAACAGCGACAGGAATAGCAAAGTGGGCAAAAAAGCAGGCTCATGAAATGAAGGAATGAAAATACTCATTTATATTAATATGAGAACAGTGCTGTTTATAAATTTTGAAAATTCCAGTCTGTAGAATAGATCGCTCGAAAAATATGATGAATTTTTAACATCTCATTGAAACGAAAATAGTCGTGACCGTTTCAAATATTTATAAAATGAAAAGGAATACATTTTTAAGGAATTCCGTCATCATTCAGTGGCAAGCGGTTTTCTGCTTTCAAGGGTTTTTTCATTACCAGCGAATAAAATGAAATGTATGTCCCACATTAAGCAAGTCAGATAGAGGGATAATGAAAGCTCAGGGGTTACGTACTCGTTGGTTTCATTAAGTTTATGTGTTTCGCTTTATCTTCCTGTCTCACCGCGGGAGCCAGGAAAAAGCTTCTTGTGCCATTATAGACACGCAATCTTCTTCGTCCACAAATTTTTGAACTGTTCATATTTATCTTCATTATTCATGCTACTTCGGCAAACTCCAAGTTCATGTCTGTCATGTCTTGTTTTTTTTTAAGACGTTGACGTTGAGGCCAAAACTCCACATGCCAAGACACTGATTTGCTGCTTACAAACATTCTAAATGCCATTTGCTCCTTTGCAAAATGAACAGCCGCTCAGATTGGTTGACCTGTGGTGATTAAAAAACAAAACATTAGAATTCCTCTGCCAACAATGGCAAACGTAATTTTCATAACGCTGCCAGTGTCGATAGAGAAAAATGTTTAATACAATCGTCTAAATTTGTTGATTCGTCCTAATTCAACAGAAGCTATTCCTGTTTTTCGTTCTTGGGCAATTATTCCCGTAGAGTTCAAACGAATGCCCTAAACTCGAAGCTTTTTCGCCTCGTACAATCAATGTCGAGCTCGAAGTAACTCACGTCTATTTATATGTCGATAGATGAGGCAGATGTTTGCTCAGTGACAAACCTCGTGCTTCGACGTCTCTTAACGTGATTAGGTCTGACTCTTCAAACCGTACGAAACGAGTTGTTCAGACACGACGTAAAGTTTTCGAGACTGAAATGAACGAAAAAAAATGATTTTGTAGCAAATTGCAAATTCAATGACTTCGTTTTTTTTGTTTGTTTTTTTTTTTTTTTATTTCATCGAAATGAGGATTTTCGTATCATTTCCAAAAATAACGAGTTACAGATGTTTGGGAAAAGTATTTTTCTATTGAATCTGTTTTCTTAAACTTTGTGTCGTAATTACGTTGGAATTGTGTTAATTCGAAGGTTTGATCAAACTTTCTACGACGCGATATCGTTGGCGGTTGTATAACCCGATGTAATGGAACGTTGAGCTAACCAAAGCTCTCGAACGTTGGAGACCTTTGGTTTACATGCTGTGGTACGAGTCGATATCGATCAGATGTACCGAGTTTCCTCATGACAATGTAAATGTACAACTCGAGCATATCATGAGCGTAGTTTCTGGAACCGAGCTGCGCCATGTTAGCGAACAATTATTCCTTCGTCTATTGATTTCCACGAACAAACACCAGCGGGCCATTGAGGATCGTGTCCGCTTTGAATTCTCACTCTAAGGGATACTAACCGATGGCTCTGCAAAGTTTTGCAAATATTCTATCAATTTCTTTATTTTCCAATTATTTTCCAACATTGAATTTGCAGTGAGGACATTTTTTATTCGGGACAGATTTTCGCTCTCGAAGTTAAACAAAATATTTCAAAATAATTTAGACGTAAATTTCGAATCGGCTCCTTGGGAATCTAAACGCGAACCTCAACACTCACCCATAGACTATCTTCGGTTTTTTTTATAAACTAAAACGCACGAATTTCGCGAAATTTATTGTTCCAATCCACGTTGAATTTCCAGCAATCTAGACTTGAATGTTCTGTATATATCTACATGGAATTCTAATAATTCTACTGGTAATAATTTTGGGAAATCTTGGCATCGTCGAAATCGAGAAAAATAAATAGAAAATTATTTTCATTTTTAATCACTCGAATCTGCAATTATATTGAAAGGGAAGACTGAGCTCTTTCCTTTGACAAACTTTAAAACGTATATACACAACATAATGCATATGAGTATCGAAGCAAAGAGCACACGTTGGCTTTTGCGATAAGGTATGCGAGTTCGCGTGACAAGCGCTTGGGAGTTCGCCTCGGTAAATTGGCTGCAACCGACATTGCAGGACGTCGTAATCGTCGTGGTGCGGAGGCTTTGCAGAGCCGGGCCGTTGATTCCACAAGCTCTTCTCTCTTGCTCTTTCCCCGTGATTTCAAAAGGAGGAAAGGATGATGGAATAGAAATGATAAAAAACCATGAAGAGTGAGAAGGACAGAGTTGAGACATGCATATAGAAGGACGAAGGTAGCTTTTACGTACGGAAGTTGTGAACCGACAAGGCGCGCGTTGTAGTATGTGAAACGTCGCAACGCGACGACCTCTGTTCTATATATCTTTCTGTTCTTCTCGTTTGACCTCTTCGTACTTTCCTCCTGTGCACTTTTTTGCCACGTACACACAGCCACCCACACGCGCATCGCTCTTGTTCATTTTTTTTTTCTCTCTCGTTCTCGCTTTCTCTCTACGGGCTGCATTCTGGTGCCCCATATGAAAGGCTATTCCACTGCGGCAGCAGCAGGGTGAGACCCAACAAGTGAGCGACCTCTTCAAAGCTCTGCCAACTGAACCATGCAGTGTCCATCGAGTAATCCTTCCATTGCATATGCTGGCAATATGCCGCAATAACTGCGACGTATCGCCATCGCCACCGGAACAAAGTCTTTCATAAGTGAACTATCTGCTCCTGCCCCGGCAATTTCATCCACGTCATCGTGACGGAATATTTACCATGAGAGAATTAAAAGCAACGTGAAAAAAATGATAGAATTCAATTCGTACCTTTTATGAGAATTCCCAGCTAATCCGAGACGCCAATTTAATTGAAAGACGAAACCTTTTGTAATTAATTTATTCCTTCATCGTCGCGTTGCTCGCTCATAATCTTCCATGACAACCTGCCATTGAAAATCGATTTGTCAAGCCATTACAGTGGACGGTCCTTCTAAGCTCCGCCATTTTTGTGTGGACAACATCCAACTAAAAAGTTGGCTTTACTCTAGACTAACGACTGCCTAGAACTCGCCAACTCTAGTTCTAAAAAGTTGACCAAATCTTTTCTATACGTCTTCCCTGCCCTACTTCTTTTCGATTTCCTCCTCTCGCTCACGCTTCCGATACATGTCACAGCAGATTCAGTGAGCAACGTTTCAAGTTTTCGAGTAATGTTGTTGATGAGTTTTGCACTAATTATGAATATTTCTCCATCATCTGCACCCTGACAATTACATTATTCTTTTTAATGCGTCATTAGTGAATTGAGCTCCTTTTTGTCATACGTCAAGTCTCCAATGAGATGAACCTTTCGTGATCGTTGGAACGTAAAGTTCGAAAGTACAGAGCTGGCAATCGAAATTGGATATTTCAATTTCCTGGTATACGATGGAACGTTGTTACTTCGATCGGTCTCGCACCTCGCTGATCATAACTATAGACGGTTTCATGGCTACCTGAATTTAACAGCTTTATTTTATCCGTTTTATATACATCGATGAATATGTATATACATTTGTATGGACATGCGATATATGTAGGTCCGTGAAACTCGATACAGATGGCCGTTACCGTAAACCAGTAAAATTTACAACACACAAGCCTGCATGAGATTTTCACAGTCAATCGAGTTCGATAAAATCCTATTAAAGCTCGCTTCGGCACATACATAAAGCTTTATCGTGACATGTTCCACTCTAATTAGCTTTGTTGGACCCTCTTGCTCGCCCTCCACACAGAACGAGCAACGATTACGTATGAACAGATTAAATTATTAGTGTTATTGCGAAGCTGCGTCATGGCGTCGATTCATAAGACTTATCACTGCAGGACAAATTATCATGATAACGATTATAATTTCAATGCGTGTGTACGAAATATGGGACAACGAAACAAACCGCATGAGCATATAATTGGGATGTGGTTGGAAAAGTGTGTCATCTGGAAAAACAGGCCAAAATAATCGATACAAATAAAATCGTTGCTGAAGCAGGAAAAACGTAATAAAAAAGGACGATTCGTATTTCTAGGAGAGAAAAAATACGAATACACGGTGTGGATAAAAGAAATGAAACGAAAACAATTGTTGAAGAAAAAAAAACAGCACTATGGTGTCCACGACAGCCTTTCGTGGTCAATAACTGCACGTCAACTCACCGAGTACCGCGTTGCAATCTCCCAGTTATTTTTTGCTGCTATAAATACGTATTTCGTGGCTCCTTTTCGGTTTAAATTGGCACGAGCGTTTTTCGCTCCCATAACCGTGTCGAAACGGAAACACGTTCAGTGCCGACTAAAAGCGCAGTCATCCCCTCGTTCCTGCGACGAGGAAATCCCTGTGACGTCATCCGACTCTATTTCCAGACACGCCAACGCATTTGCAGGTTTCTATGAATAGCACAGATTATATAGACACATTGGTGGGGCTATGAACTTTACCTTTTCCACCTCCTCCGCAATATCATGTGCATATACGTGCTTACCGTATTTCAAATGAATCAGAACAAACCGTTATACACTTGCTCGGTCAATGAAAATGGCCTACATATGCGGCTTTTACGAGGCTACGTCGTCTGTATGCGGAGGCTCCGTCACAGATATGTTCCCTGCCGCGTCTCCTCTTCTCTTGTCATTTTTATCGATAAACTCTACGAACATGAGATCCGTCTGTATATTTTTTCTTTCATACTCTGCTTTGTTTTGCCTCCGACTGATGTCACGCTGTATTCTGCATACTAAAGACACACAAATAAAAACATTATTTATTCATTTTGTTACAGAGTTCGAGTCGAGTACTACGTGAACGAGAACACGTTCAAGGAACGCCTTCAGCTCTATTTCATCAAGAACCAACGCTCGAGTGAGTTCATTACGAGGCTACCCCTTAATATTGCTCTCTCCCTCTCTCTCCCCCTGTTTACCTTTATTCATTATCATTTCGACTCATGTTGAATGCAAGATCTGATGTATAACTAGTCTTTTGACCCATGTTTCCACGTGTATTAAAGTCTCGACATTTCGCCTGGTCCTATTTACGACCCTTTGCAGTGTAACATGTTAATTTTCCTTTCCTTAACGCTTCGCTATGTTTCTTATACGTCTCGTAAATAGTAGGAACATTGATTAGCATAATGCCTCGAGAGCTTCATCCGAATTGCGAATTCGATGAATATATCCAAGGAGACAAGTTTAAATTCATATGACAGCATTCGCGATCTATAGCGAGCAAAAATAATTGCACTTTTCAAAGGCGAGTGGAAACTCATGATCCTGTGGATGAGTTTTCATGAGCAACGTCGCTCCCTTGGTCACAGCAGCTTAAACGGACCTGCGCTCAGTTATCATCTTTTTAGATTCCTCAGAATTATATTTTTTGATCAACTTGGAATAAGCTGTGAGCCCGCACATTCATTTTTCTTTTCCACTGTCGACCATTCGCAAGTTTTAATTATTCGATTCCGTTGATTTAACAAACACGTGGGACCTCACTGATTATTCCGGAAGAGAAGTTACCCCGACTTTTTAACCCTTCGAGTGCACACTGGGTCCTTTCGACCCCAACAATTTTCCTTCATCGATCCTTTGGCATTTAATGGCAACGAATGTTTTTCGTATTTTATTTTCGTTTTCGTCTAAAAATTGATTCAGAGCCATAAAATATGGATGATTTACTACCAAAAAAAAAAACGTCTCTACAGAAAACGAAGAATGCAGATTCACCGGAATGCAACGATTTGAAAAAGCGTCCTGGATCAGATTGACCCAATATGCACTTACAGGAACTGTGCACAAAGAGTTTACATTTGTTCCAATTCTAATTAAGCATCTAATTGTGCTCGTAATTCTGCCTCATCCTTTTTTTTGTCAAAATGAGTGAATCGAAATTTTTCAACTTTTAAAGCAGTTTCAAAAAATTTCGAATGCTCGTGGCATTTTCATGGTCGTGTATTATTAATGATCAAAGTTGATGGAGCTGCGCGGTTTAGACACACTGGCTGAAATATCGGAAATATTGTGAAACTGCTCAGCTTACACGTAACCCTCGAAAACCAGGTCATCGTTGCAGGTAACTCTGTGGATCAGACACTGATTTAGAAAAATGAAGTTGGTAACTTCTCCGTAGACAATTTTGTACCCTCTAAAACAAGTTCCAAGCGTTTTTGCTTGATCCTTCAGACTCCGTTCGACATCGTTGGTTGCAATGAAAGTTCGTAACTTCAGTAACTTTAATAATTAATAATTCGTCAAGGGTATCTGATCGAAACACAGGGTGAGAGCTCCGGGCTCGGAATTCATTTGCTTATTTATTTATTCACTTGTTTATTTACGCATTTCTCCCATTATTTATTTATTTTGTTGGACTATAACACGCGAAGCTTAGTAACGCGAGCACGATGATTACTCGTCGACCACTGACACGAGGAAGCGGGTAAACAGAAAACGGTGGAATTGGAATATCGAAGTAATTCTGAACTCAAGTTTACGGTCACGCCCTGAATATCTTTTCACATTTATATTCGCTCCACGTGGATGTTGATACGTTGACGAATTGTCGATAAGCGTGGACTTCCGCCCCATTAACGTTTCCCGAAAACGTCCAAATAGACGATGCGCTGTTATCCTTAAGCCAATCTGAAACACGCTTCCCTCAATATTTGTTCAATAAGCACGAAAGATTTCCGATATAAATATTTATTTCCAAAGTGGGTGGAACGAACTTACGAAGAAAACTTCGATGACATTCATTCAATTTTGATGAAAGAGATTCAACGTTTTAAATGATCGTGAAAATGAACGGACAAGACAAAATTTACGATAATTTTGTGTTTTTTTTTCTGGTTTTTTTTTTTTCAACAACCCGTCAGCTGCCGAGCTACTCGAAACCGTAAACGTTGATCGCACGAAACGCTGAGCTCCCCGGCTTTTTGCCTTCCGGGCTTCCGAGCGTTGAAGGAAAATTGGAAATGAAAAAGAATTTACATTTCTAACCATTTTTCGACTTTGTTTCCACTGGCCGGAGGAATTCGACTACGTGGATGATAATATTCTTTTGACGTCACTTGCAGAACTCTTGCTCCCGTATCGCCACTGAACTGAAGCCGGAAACGAGTTCCATTGAACGTTTGGCTCGTTCTCCTCTTAAGTCATGTATACACCATAGTGTGCGTGTGACGTTGCAAGATTTCATCGCCAACTGTACACAGTGGGAGGGCAAATGCATTCGACGGGATTTGCTTTGTGGAAAAGCATTTTCTCTGCCACTGTTTCGATCGAAACTATATATGATTTTTGCATATAAAATCCATTATATTTCTACTGTGTCCTTTAAAGATTATTACATTCTCTAGTCGATTCAACATGAACATTATTTCAAAACAGCTCCCATCGGATAAAGAACATTATTAGTTTTTCCTCTCGATTCACGACATTGTCTCAGAGATTTCCCACATTCTTCATATTTCATTGGACCATTTCACATTCAAGTCTAGGAGCAACCAACGACTTCAGAATCGTTTGTTTTGTTGTTTTCAGGTTTGAGGATAAGAGTAGCCAATCTTTTCTTCAAGCTGCTGACATGCTTCCTCTACATATTCCGAGTTATCACGGACACTGTTCCCACGCAGGCTTCATGGTAAGCAAACGAAACTTCCAAAGAATTCCACTGTCTACGCGATTATTTAGTGGAAAGTGGATTTTTATGAAAAAGTTGTCGAAAAATTGGAAAACTACGAAAACGATTGAGTGTGACGTCGTAAATCTCTGCTCGTGGCTGCTCAGATTAAATTTCGTTAGAAATGGAGAAAGTATGAAGATATTTTTGGGGCAATGATGGAAAATTGCGGTTGTTTTTCGTCAAACCTTCGAAGGGACGACTTTGTATCAAGGAGCCCATTTTCCCCATGGCCCATGCTCATTTTTCAAGCAACTTTTCCTTCACCAACTGATTGTAATAGAAAAAAAACCACTCTGGTAAACAGCCCTCTATGAAATTCAATGAACATTATTTCAGTTACGGTTGCCAAGCGGGAAACAAATCGGAGATTTTAGCATCGCAGAGCCTAACGGAAGAGGAATTTCGGGAGAACTCGACCATCAACTGGGACGCAATATTATGGGTGAGAAGGCCATTGGAACTGTGGGTAGTGCAAGTGATACTGGCGATGGTATCACTCACCGAAGCTCTTTTGCTCGCTTATCTCGGTTACAAGGTACGCACCTTATAATTATCATAACATTTTTCCAACTTTCTGTTTATGCCTGAGTGAGTGTTCGAACAATGGTGAAGTACGCACGCCTTTTATTATCGAACGTAAAAGACTACGGAACATGGTTCGATCTTACGATCTTGAGGCTCGAAGTAAAACGACAAAAATGAAGGAATTTCCAGTCATGGCATGCACTCCTGTTGCTGAATTGTTTTTTAAAATTGTTACGTTACTCAAAGTTCAAATAAGCCAAAAATATGTCATCCAAGCACGAAGGTCTTCGTTGACAATCACCGAGAATAACATCAAGGCTTTCAAGAGCGTTATTTTGACGAGCAATTTTCCGTATTTTAGAAGCAATCTTCATTATATCCGGTTATTATCGTGCATGCTGTTTACTCGAGTATGTTAAGCGAAGCTCTAGCCTTCATTACAACCCCTGAAGTTCACGGTTCGGTGTACTAGATGCTAAGTCAACAGCTTCATCATTGCCGTAATTAGGGAACTCTTCACCGCTAGAAAATGCTTTGTTCGTCATCCATAGACACACCCACACCGACACTGCCTATGAACTTTATAAAGCCTCTCGATATATTTTCGCAGCAAGCATCGCTTTTTTTTTATGTGCAGAATATTTTTACGGCAGTCAACTATGCATCGAGTGAAATTTCATCATCGTTACGTTTCATTTGACACTCGACTGTGAATTTTGGAATTGAAATATTGTCAAGTATGTCCCTTGATTCCCAAAAAAGTTGCGGACTCGGAAGGATGCTCGAAATGTCCGACGCACGAACTCCTTAATTGAGGGGCCAATTAGCATCCACTTTTTTTATTTATCAATTGTCGAGGGTTAACGATGCAAGGGTTGGCACTCGAACAATGGATCGAGGGCTACCACACAATTATTTCCACCTACTCTGATATTTTATGGGCATACTCTAACAAATTCGCAATTAAAGGGAATTAGCGTCTCGTAAATATGATTCATGACCAACTGCTCCGCAAATTTGAACAATTAAGCTTTTACAATTCCCTTATAATTCTGTAAACTCTTTCAAAAGCATCGATCACGTGTGTACGACGAAAAAATAATTTTGAGCAATAGTTGTTTTTTTTCTCGTAACTTTGGTACTAAAAAATGAAAAATTGAATGAGGGAGAATCATCGCCCCATTTCCTCGTTCACGGGACATATTTCTTCAACTTATATATTCCAGACAAATAATTATCGTCCTGGATTTCGATTTTTTACTGGTTTTCCGAAAATGAGAGCAAAAGCTGGAAGGACCTATGAATTTTTAGCAAAAATCAAAACGACATGATCGATTCTATAGTTCTCATAAAAATTGTTGGGTGAATTACTTCGCAAGGAATAGAAAATGAAATAAAAATCTAACTTGACTTTCAATGCAGAGCTGATCAAACGACACTGAGTTTGAAGAGCTTGCATGGGATCTCCTTTTTCCACCGAAATCAAAGTACAGCTGAATGCTATGAAACGACAAAACGTAAACCTTTTCACCCTCTTCCCAACATCCATCACATTCAAAGGAGAGAAAACGCGCCACGTGATCAATGCTTCAAAGAGTGTCCTCAAATGGTGAACGTTTCCATGATTTATGTTTGCTGGCTTGCAGGCATATGTGTCAAAAATTTGTCCCGAGATGCATTTGAACTTTTGGAGAAAGGGGATAAATCGAGAAGCACGCAGACACGAACTATTGGAAGTAGGAGCTCAAATAAAAAAATGTCCTCGTCTGGTNNCATATGTGTCAAAAATTTGTCCCGAGATGCATTTGAACTTTTGGAGAAAGGGGATAAATCGAGAAGCACGCAGACACGAACTATTGGAAGTAGGAGCTCAAATAAAAAAATGTCCTCGTCTGGTCCGATTTCTATCGATAATTAACATCGCGATTGCTGCATTAAATGTGCAGAAATCATGCTATCGTGAATCATTTTTTTGACAGACAAAAACTAAAGAATGAGATCGACAACGAAACGAAATATTCTTTACGAGCGGCTGTTCCAAATAATCAATGCTGTTCCCGTTTCAACCGGAAATTGGAGCTTCCGGTTAATTTAGTTCTCGATCTCATTGGAAACCGGAAATATTTTATCATATCAGGATTCCTTCGGTGTCGAGGTATCGATGCAATCGACGTTCGGTTTGCTGAACGCATTGCATCTACAGAAATGATAAGAATGATGGACAAACTTTTCTCTTCGTGATTAGAGTCAAAATGTCATTTAGAATGACAACGAGTGGTTCGGAAATTCGTTGGTTGCCAGGGTCGAACGCAGTGACCTTTAGAAAATCTTGAAAGTCTCTTTCCCCTCGTATACCTTCGTAAATATTTGCATGACCTAAAAGTTTGGAAAAACTCACCAGCATAACTGTCCACACGTAGTTTCGAGCACAATCATTACAATCAAGACCAGAACCTTGTAGTTTCATGAGGAAACTCGTTCCAAGTTATTAGCATGGCTCGGGCAAACCCAGCGAGAGTTTCACGTTCAGTTAGCTTCCTGAGACAGACTCGAGCCACTAGAAGTTCCAATTGATGTGCTATATGTCATTACAGTGACTTTAAATTTTATAGAGATCAAGGAAAGCCCGTGATTCCGTCGAGGATTCGGAAAAAAAATCCTTTTTTCATCTGAAATTGCGTCTAGCGGCGTAGACTAATAATCAATCGGGAAAAAATTAAATTAAAGAGTACATTCTGAGCCTGGAAGCAGTCCTGACATTAAAATCACGAGATGATGAGATTCTGTGCGACTCGGCCGGTATTGAACCGTAAATTTCCAGGCAGATTGCAACTTGGATATTACAAGGTACCTCTTGAGATATTACAAGGGATGAGATGAAAGGATCAGGGACGTTGATCTGATTTCCCGCACCTCGATAATACAACGTGGATCGATATATTGAAAAAAACCATAAAATCTCGAGGACTCACTCATCGAGAAGAATTTTTTACTTTTTTTTTTATTTTCCTTCTTCCGTTTTTCTGCGTGTTCGTTCACTTCCATGCTCGAGCCACGATTGTCAGTTACTCGACACATTTCGAGTGTGTAGGAACTTTCTGTTTCCTCTGCTTCGCGACTCTCTCAACTTTGTGGGTCGCATCCCTGGAGAAAAAAACATCGTATCATGGGGATCCCTGGATTATACGTAAATCCTGCACGCTTCGCCCCATCACAAGAAATTCTAACGAAATACGATAATTTAACAGCAAAAACTTGTTAGCTCACACGCTACTAATATTGTGATGATTCAAAATTTATTGAGTTATTCGTATCAAGAAAAACGACATTGAGATTCTTGGGATAAAGCAAACCTCCAAAAATTTTAATTACACGTTATTTTCACCCGCATTTGTTCATGATCTTGACCGACGTTACGCTCTTTGACATTATAGTTTCAATGAATAGCTAAACCTGCAACGGTACCCTCATTTTTTTAACCTATTCCGGTGACCTCGGGGTCACAAATGATCCTAATCTTGAAAAATTCATATCTCCGGTAAAATTAAACGAAACGGGTTCATCTTGAGCTCGTTATTATCGGTTTTCAATGCAGGATCACGTGAGCCTGGGGCAATTTGGCTTCGAGTCAAAAAAACTAGTAAAAATGAGGTAAAACAATTTTAAAAAAACGAGAGAATGGAGGGGGAAAAGGCGCAGGATTTAAAGTCACCCGGGGTTGACCCCTGATAGAGTTTGTTTTTGCTGAACCTTGCTCGACTGTCAGGCGTGCCAGTATCCTTCGCAAACGACGACTTTTCCGGAGAATCTTTGAGTATGACTCTGAAGTTTACAACGTTGAGATTCAGCGAAATATATTTTTTCTATTAATAATTTATTGCATTTTGAAAATAACCGCAATTTTTCATGTCGATTGAGTTTTTCGATCGCAAGGGAAGATTGTTTTCTTGTCCAAACAAAAAATTAAATAATAATTATCATCTCTGCTGAAGAAGAAACATAATTTTGCGTTGCATTCCAACGATACAAACTTCAGCATCATCTTTGAGTTGCTTTTATCCATACGAGGGTAGTACGTCCATGTAACTGTGCTCGTATATCCATGGCAGGTGAGATTTTGATGTTATGCGAGTTTTCATAAATCCATCAAGGATATATTGGGGAAACCTTAGGAAGTAGAGAATCCTGAGAAGAGAGTAAAAAAATGTGTAAGAGCGATGGAGCGAATGAAGAAGGACAAAGAGGAAGCGAGAAAGAGAGAGAGAGAGAGCGAGAGAGAAATCGAGGTTATGGTAGCGAGGAGGATGGGAAGGTTACACGACGTTGAACCCTGGAGGAACTTATAGAGCTCCTTGAAGCCAGAGGTTACGTTTGTGTGGCACTTGAGCGAAGAAAAGCCAAGTGGGTGAAGCAAAGAGAAAAATAAAGAAAAAACGACGCGCCGGGAGAAGGAGCAAAAGGAAGGAGTTGAGGGAGCGAGGGAGAGAGAGATACAGAATTCCAAGACGCGAAAAACAAGAAGAAAAGCACTCACAGAAAGCAGGACGACGGGAAAATGGAAAATAGAGAAATACTGCCGGAAAGAGAGAGAGAGAGAGAGAGAGAGAAAAAAACGTTTTCAGTACCTTCGACAGACGTGCGCTGCTTGTATTCCTTTCTCAGTCCCTATCGTCCTCACGTTATAACACTATTTTCCTGTACCACAGCCCGTTGCGCAGCTCTGCAGAGATAATCCGCCTGTGTAAAGGTTCAATGTCGCGACGTCGACCACTGCTTTCTGAAAAATTTGCATGTACAACTCCCGACTAGATACGCCGATGGAATAGAAATCTCGTTCCGCTCTCTGGCAGACATAACCGATAGATACCGACACTAACATTCTTTCTACCACCTTGAAAACAGCTGCGCACATTCTACTCGTGGACGAAATATCCGCGACAAAAAATACGCTCAATCTTCCTAAAACAATCCATCATCCACCATGCACCATCGTATTCACCATAAAATCATACCATTCACCTTACACCATCGTATCTCATTTCAAATGGACACGCCATAGAATTCACCATTATTATTAACACCATACAACATCACACCATACCTTGCCACCATATCGCGCCATACATCATCACATCACACCATAGCATTCAAATGCAGGGTCGTTCTATTATCATATTGCGTATAATAATCATATCGATCACAGACACACAACCTGATATGATTAGCATCCACTCGATCATGCCTCCTGCCCCACAATTCCACGCATTCGACTATTCTATGCACCGCGCTATTCCACCCACGCATCCTGAGATGTTTAGCGGTCTGAATTATTACTTTTCGATTTTTATATCAGATTTTAGTGTGAAACTGAACACACGTGCAGTCATGTCGTGCGTATGCGTTTATTTATTTATAAACGTAAGGTATGGCTGTCGAGACACAGACAATTGGGTTAGTGCGATGAGGGATCAAAGCCATTTATTGGAAACGTGGAGAAAAGCAGAGAGAATCGATGCTGTGAAACGTGTTCGAGTAAAAGTATCGTACAAATGTTTATTACGGAAAATACGTGTACCAATATCATGGATATGAATAAAAAGGGTGAAAGGGTTGTAAAGAAATTGTTGACAATATTCACGTTACGCTCTGCGATAAGAGGTTTATCGACGTTAATCTTCGTCGATATTCATGGCGACGTATTCAGCGAGTGTAAAAGCTTCGAAGAAAAGTGTGAAGAACCTCGAAAGCAGCGGAGCTCAGCCCTTCCACGCGAACGATCACGAGAGGGCGTTACACCAAACGTGAAAGTGTTCTGTGTGACATTCGTGTATATCGGGGATATAAAAACTCTCTTATAGTTGTTTTATCCCTTCTCGCTTGCTCCGCTTTACTCGGAGCCCTTTTTTTATCGATCAATTCGCGTTGTTCTTGCTGAATCTCAAGTACGGTTACGACTATGATTTTTTTTTCTCGTTGGACCGAAAGAGAAATATTTCCAAACCATTTACCACCTACTAACCTTTGCTCAGCCATGAGCTCGGTTTAATCCCGAATGACCAAAAAACTAATTACATTTTTAGCACAACTATTAAGGGCTGCTGCGAGTTAAAATATTTTTCAACCCCCACACACAGCTTACATAATCATTATAAGGGGTTGGATTCGCATCGGTATTGATGGCAATCTTCGGAAATCAATACAAAAGAGAATTCTCATTTAAGGGGCAAGGCTACGCTCGAAAGGACGCAGAACAAGTTTTTATCAATATATATTTTCAAGCCCATAAATAATGGAGACACGAGTTTTTTTTCATGGTCTCCATGGTTTGTTTCTTCATTAACCTCAATTTGGCTCAACTGTATTGCAGATAATAATTCATTGCGTCTCGCCTTGAATGTCATGCAGTTCCTTGCTCCATATTTCGTGCGAAAACGAAACAGTCCTAAAGTATTTTTTCCCCCAATTACACAAAAGTGATCCAAAACTATGACGATAAAAAAAAAAACTTTTCTACGATTATTCATCACTTTGTAGGTTTAACCTGCGGAAATGTATTTTTTCTCAAAATCTAAATATTAGCTTGCTCCCTTAATTGCTCAATCTCGAGTTTATTGAAATTGTGTTGAAAGCAAAACGTGACATTTCCTCTTTCTGCGTTAGAACCTCAGCTTTTTTCCGTCCAATTCCTTAATCAGAATATCTCATTGATGGAACATATAACTTGGTATTATCGAAACGTTCGTCACGATAATCACCTTGTCAAAATCTTCCCCTCATGATCACGCGGTAGATAAGAGCGAATAAATTATATTGTGAACCTCGAATCAAATTTATCTTTATCGAATCTTGTCGTCGTCGCATTTGCCACTGACGAGGAACTCGGAAATAAGGGTGAAGGAATAAATTGGTGTCCCTAAAAAGGGAGTTGAAGGAAATTGAATTCTCATTCTATAATATTATGAAAAAAATTGCCAACACGTCGACTAGTGGAAAAAGGACGAAATGTCCTTTTTCCACTAGGATTTCCAATCCCCGATGCAACATTTCGCAACAAATATTAATATTTTTTGTCAGCGAATCTCTGCTGATGAGGACTCAGTGAAAAATCTCGAGCACTGCCTTCCCTTAGCAAGTAACTAGTTACTCATAGGTCATCGTTGTCTAATACGTCTGGGAGTGTGAATGGGTCGAATGCTTATGCTTATCCGTCACGTTCTTTTGGCTGCTCAACGATCTGATGAAATCTTTTTTCCGCATCGATACAAAAAGGAAAGACAACGATGAATAGTGAAAAGACGTTTACACCCTCGCCCGAGAGAAACAATATTTCCGATGACACAGAAAGTTGTTCTAGTTTTTCCGCCGGAAATTTTCACCTCGTTGGTCATCGTCGTGAGATTCGGTGCTGTAGCGAATTCATGAAACAAATATTCTCTGCGATTGTTATCGAGAGGCGAGCGTGCTCTATTCTCCTCGCTTTTGCTTCTCTATGCTTGTCGCGTGACCTATTTTCAACGTAATACGTCCAAATAATTCGATGTTTTGTGTTATTAATAAAAATTATAATCGTTTGCACAATTTTCTGTAGAACTTTATTTTCTCGTGTACTTGCTCGCCAATTTCTCCAATTTTTTCTTCTTTTACAAGTATAATGTGAAGTTCATTTCAGTGTTGTGTTGCCAACGATAAGAATAAACGAAAATGTTGAATTGTTCAATGATAATCCACGCGCTTAACATTGTTAAGTATGTCACTGGGTATGTTGAGCTGTCTTCCTAATGTCCACAGGGAAACATCTGGCAGCAGCTGCTATCGTTCCACTTCATCCTGGAATTGGTGAACACAATACCATTCACAATAACGGTGAGTATGAACACGTGCTTGCAAAACAAAAGAAAAAACGAAAAATTATGTATTGGGTCCATTTTCGATGGATTTTAAATTTTGTCTCATGCGTCTCGGTAAAATTGATAATTCTTTAAGTTAAATGGGTGTTCGAAGGTAATTAGCGTTACTACCGTTAATAACTGTTGATTGGAGTAACACGATTAGTGTTTCTCGTATTATTGAGTCTGAGTGATGTGTTTACTTTGCTGAAAGTCTTAAGAGTGAATGCAGTCAATACTAATAAATAGAAAAATAAATAAAGCGAAGCCATTACTCAGTCGATCACATTCGCTGATGCCAGTAACAAGAAACGCTTCGATGCAAGTCGATATCTTTGTTCTCGCTAAGTAGCTAGTAAGGTCACATTTCTCCCGAGAAGCAAAGAAAATGAAAGAACGTGGAACGAAGAGTATGAAGTCACGAGTCTCTTCTTACTTATAGTTTTTCATTTTTTATAATTTATATTTTCTCGCCCCAGTTGTTTTGGTTTTTCCTTTCACAACGAACAACCACGAGCATTCATATTCTCTTGCCGATCGAGTACCACGATGTATAATACATAAATGATCCTTAAAGCGTCGTATACAAGCCCCATAGGGGTTGACCTTTCCACTCACTCGCGTTCATATATTTCCGGACGTAGAGAATAATCTACACGTATGAAGCATCGCACCTCATTCCACAAAATTCGGGAGCCTCGGCCTTTTTAAAATTTTATCGAAAGTTGGCCCTAAATATAGAATCACAATGGAAAAGATACACTAATTTTCAAGTCTTTTATTATAATACGATCTCCAACAACGATGTTGAAGTTTCCATCGTTGGAACGTAACGAAATTCCCTTTTTTCTTGCGCAAATCTCAAGATTTTCAATGGACATCCTGTCAGGACAATAAAATGATAATTTTTTAGAGTCCAAAGAGAAAATCGTGACGAAAATTGTTCTGGTTTTTGAAATTGAACAAATAATTGATAGAAAAACAGATTTTTCATTGAGGCCCAACGTTGGGAACTCGAGGATCATTATATTTACACTAATTTTCAAGTCTTTTATTATAATACGATCTCCAACAACGATGTTGAAGTTTCCATCGTTGGAACGTAACGAAATTCCCTTTTTTCTTGCGCAAATCTCAAGATTCTCAATGGACATCCTGTCAGGACAATAAAATGATATTTTTTTAGAGTCCAAAGAGAAAATCGTAACGAAAATTGTTCTGGTTTTTGAAATTGAACAAAAAATTGATAGAAAAACAGATTTTTCATTGAGGCCCAACGTTGGGAACTCGAGGATCATTGCCCAAAAATGTTTCTCCCTGGCACTTGAAATTAGTCGAAAAAGACAACGATTCCAATTGCTCTTTTTGACAGTGTTTCGCAGTATTGACCTCTCCGTCCACCGATAAAAAGCAACAATTATAATTAAACCAAGAGTTTCGATTTTCATTTACCGCCTAGACTAATCATCCTTTCCGACTTTTTTCCCCGAGATTTAATTGAATTTATGAACCTTTGTAGCGAGCCCTACTCATGCGCTTAAAAAGCACGCCCCTCCGCAAAAAGAATACCTTAATAATTATCGGTGTAATTAACAGAGTTCAGGTGAAATCGCGTGGCACGGATAATACACTGTGACGGATATTTTTAACCATATTCAAACACACAACCTCACCTGTTCGGGGTTGTTATTGATCGTCTCGAATTAATTTTCTCCGAGCCCCGCCCCTCCCCAAAGATTTTATCATTTATCGAAGAAAAGCTGTACGATCCGAATATCATTACGAGCTGTTACTAAATTTTATGGTCATCATCGTGAAACGTTTACGCACGTCATGCGGGGCTCACGAACCATAGCTTCTCACTTATTCATTATTTCTATGCATTTCGTTAAACATTGAAAACAAGAGGCTGCTGCCATTTTTTTTAAATAAAAGTTTTTATAATTTTCACGTTTGTACAAATAAGTCAGAGCTCGGTGCAAAAACACTCACTCTTCGAAAATGCATAGCTTGTCATATCCTGAATCCTTCCCAACGCTCGATCAAGGGATTGGTAAGTAACTGCTCGCCGGGGGTTTTTAAAACTCTGAAAATAGTCGAAGGATTGTTACGTTTGCATAACGACGATCCGTTAATCAATAAAATGTTCTTAGTACTCAATGACGCATTTTCGCGAATTTTATTTGTCACCCGTTCACCTGCCTGCACGAACGAAGTGATGACAATACAAAATGGAAAAAAAAAACATTCCAGGTTTTCAATTTATTCGAAAAGAAAATAAATTATAATTAGGAATAAATAAATTGAGAAAAAAATCTGCGAATTCCATAAATCATGCAGTTATCACGTATAATTTTGAGAAATTCAAATAAATTTGCACAACAAATCATTTGGAATAATTATCATTGAGCAATATTTCAAAAATTAATTATTTATGAACCTCAATAATATTCTGTATCCGTCGACACAAAAATTCCACTAGCAAAGTCAATTTTCAGCATTTTCATCGAACGACGAATTTTCGTAGCGATTTATTGATTAGTTGCTTCATTAATTATCCGGAATGACATCGGAAAATACATCGATGAAGTTTAGTGCTGTACCGATGTTTAAAATCAAGTGAACCATCAAATAATTCCATTTGCAAACTCCTGTTTCAGCTGCTCTATCCCCCGATGCGAAATCTCTTTATACCGGTCTTTCTGAACTGTTGGCTGGCGAAACACTCTCTGGAGAATATGTTCGTAAGTATCGAAAACCCTAACGAATAAGCTTCAGCCGATGTGGAGTTTGTCATCGCGCGACGATGAGAAGCTTGGAATATACTAACAAGTTCCCTATTGTTTTCCATTTTCCTTCGCGCAGAACGATTTGCACAGAGCGATGCAGAAATCGCAATCGGCTTTGAGTCAGCAACTGATGATCCTCAGTGTCACGTTACTGTGCCTTGTCTTTACCAGGTAAGACGAATTTAACCAGCGCAACGAGTATATAAAAGTCTTTGTGTGCATGGGAAATTACCAGCAGTACAGAAGTCCTCGGTCCTCAGTCTTTACAGGATGAAATAATAATGACAGCCGAGTTCTGCTTCTCGCACAATTACAAATAAACTCGCAATTCTACATTAAGGTATAACCATCGCAGAATGGGTTGATTTAGGATTTTCTTGAAATTTAGTGTAAATATTCTTGACATTAAAACGAACAACTTTCCTATGAGACGAAACATTTTCTGCCGTCTTGAATTTGAGATATTTCATTTCCAATTTTATATTTTTCCCATCTAAACGCATGTAAATTGAAGTCGCGTTTCTTTTGTTTTTTCTTGCAACTTTTTTAACGAAACGTCACTTCAATTTACATGCGTTTAGATGGGAAAAATAGAAAATTGGAAATGAAATATCTCAAATTCAAGACGGCAGAAAATGTTTCGTCTCATAGGAAAGTTGTTCGTTTTAATGTCAAGAATATTTACACTAAATTTCAAGAAAATCCTAAATCAACCCATTCTGCGATAGTTATACCTTAAGTCGACACTCGATAAATAGATCGTAGAGCATTCCTCTGGAAATTTCGTACCAGCCCAAGTAGCGATTTCTCAAAAGTTGTCGAGCAGATGTTGAAAGGAAATCAAGTCACTGTTGTTGTTCGGACGATAACCTTTAAGCAGTTGTACAAAAATTCACATTTCATAAGGAAATTCAAACCCAAATGAAAGTTCCCTTAAGGACTACCATGCGTTCCGACGTTTGAAGTCTCTGGTTAACAGCTTCAGGAACGCAACGAGGATTTACTCGAATCACAGCTAATCCCCCTGTCGAAGAAACACAATCGCATGAAGGAGTCTCTGTCTCAATTTCGCCCTTAAAATCTCGGACAAGTGACATACACGCGGTGGGAAATGACATGCAGAAATTTGTAACGAACAAGCATGAGTGAACTTGAACGTCGGTCAATGTTTTCTCGTACTAGCCCCTGAAGCATCGAAATCCCGAAGTTGATCCTCAGGAGTATGTACCTTATTGTTGAAGCTCCGCCGGAAGCTGAACGAGGCTGACGACCACACGTTCAGTATGCGGAGATAATTCCGCAGGATATCCTAAAATCCTTCTAAAAATTTTGAGAACAGTGGCGTTCGCTGTTAGAGGATAAAAGTCCTTGAGGATCCTACATTTAGAAACAAAGATTAATCAAGATTTTGGAAATCGAGGCTTCAATGTAATCGCCAAATGTCTCACTAACGGAGCATTGAAGGGAAACAAAACGAATGAGGCTATTTCTCCTCAGAATTTCACAATCAACAGCCTGTGCGAACGCAAGGCATTAATTTTCGAACACCGCGTGTGTAGACCACATGTAAACATTGTGTGGATACGCGAGCCTTGAAACAACAGTCGTGTGCGAGCCGCAGGCGGCGTAACTATGAGTGAACGATGAATAATTAATTCAATTAGCAGTTGGAGCAGTAGTCGAACATGCAATGGCGCTAGAAATCTCCACACGCTTTTTCATTTCTGTACTGCTGGCACAATGTTTTACTTTACATTTTGTTTCACAATGGAAAATTGTTTCGCTCTGGGAACGTCACTGTGCAAATTTAGTTGCGAGAATTTTTGCTACGAATCGAAATGAAACGTACGCACCAGTCGGTTTTGGAAACCAACGGAACATTTACATAGAATTGTGAAATAAAACTCGAGGAACTTGCTGAATAAAACTTTCTCTAGCACGGTGAATTTTCGAGTTTATTGAGATGATCAGCAATTTGGAGGTAAAAATATTCTTTCGAACGCATCAAGTCCTCTGAAAGTTATTCGTTTCTCTCCTTGGCTAGCAAAACGAGCTTCAGAACCAAAGTTACGTTAGATTTTTTTCCCGAGAGCCCTGTCCCATTTTTTTAAAAACCTTTTGTCCAAAAACGGAAGGAAACGAGTTAATCTTGCCAGGATGGGTTCAGCCCTACTTTATCAATTCTCTACACACTGCTCGAGTGTTTATATTCAAATTCGGAACAGCCTGTACACATACGCGTGCGAGTGTATACTTTACACGAATATTATGTAGAGCAGAGCACCGTTGCTGCGGAAATACTTCTCAAGAGACGTCGAATAAATTTTCGTCCGCAGACACGACAAATGCTTTCCGTGCTGAGCCCAACGCAATTTTTTCCCTCAACATTCCTTTCATACCATCGAGCTTTCGAGCGAAAAACGACAAACCTCACGGGCCAATTTCCTCTCACAAATTCGTGGCGTTTTTAGCTCGAGGAAAAATTGTTTCTTGTATCAATAAAGTTCCTTTATAAATGTGCACGCTTATGGGAATAGGAAGCACGCCTAGGACATGATGTATGACTCGCAAAGAAATTAGCACAAATGGAATGTGCGTCGATTGAGAGTTTCGCACATTGAAAACTAAACTTATCGGGATAAAAATCCGTATAATGCGGAATTTTGTACAAAAACCAACGAAGACTCTCCATTTTTATTCCGTTTTTTCACTAAAAAATTAACGAACGTCAAATATTCAAAGGCAATTGAATAATTTGCTCCAAATATACGCCAACTCATGAAAATGAGCACGAGGAAGGAACCAGCGACTTTTTGTTCCGTAACAACATTTTAGGGACTGTACGAAAGTGTCAAATTTGACGTTCCTTCCAACGAAGATTGTTAAAGGAATTTGAAAGATTGAAGAAGCGAGGCGGGGACGTCGAGCGTCTCAAGGAAAATCAAAGGGTTGAAAAGCTCCAATTGATTCTCGTAAATACATCCGGTGAAGAATTCTGCAAGGGTACTCAATACTTTTGGCCAAGGCTGTACGTAGAAGGATCTCTTTGAAATATTACTTAGTACACTTCTTCGTGTCGATTGAGCGTGGCTTGGCATTAATGTTTAAGTGCAAAGCTCTGTATGTAACTTCATCAACGTTGTCGTCACCATGGGTGCTATTTCCCAATAATAGCGTTAACCTACTCTGAAAGTTCCACTTTGTCGTTCTACTCACCGAACAAAAGGCACACGTGTTACGACCACACACGAATGCAAAGAGTTCCACCTTATTGTCAGCCCGCCTTCTCCTTCTAACGAATTGCTTCTTTAGCCTTCGGCCTAGCTAGATAAATAAATTTTAATATTTAAAGAAAGCGTCCTGTCGGTAACGTGTGTGTCGAAATCGACGTCAGCGATCATTGCAAGGAAAATTTTCTGAGGCTCGGTGTTAAAATTTGTAGAAAAAAAAAAAAAATGGCGATTTTGAAATGCTTTTTGTCGGAAAAAATGAGGAAATGACGTTGCAACTTTTATTCAGTGGCCACTCCGAACGAATAACTGGTTTGGAACGAGGCAAAATGGAAGGAAAAAGTTTTGCTCTGTACGAAACGCGCGAGAGTATGAAAACGAAAGGTGAGGAATAGTTTAATGCTGCGAGTGAAGGATTGATCGTGAAAATAGGATTCGCGTATGAGGAATAGAGGAAACGCACCAATCCGGCAAGCTCGTTCTACCCTCTCAGTCGTCCACTACGCCATTAGCGAGAGTAAACTCAATTTTTCTTTTTACAGAAGTTCCTCAACGAGATTCACGGAGCTCTGAAATGCTCAGTCTCGCCTCGGTGACCGCTGCATGCACTTTTTCGTATCACGGGGTCGTGCCTCATCGAACTATGCATTATTCCCACTGGGTTGAGTTCTCACAATCAGAGAATTCCTTCCGGCCAGGAATTCTGTCACCGAAGTCCTTGGAAGGTCCTTAAAATGTATATTCGAATTTCCCATGAATTCTTGACTTTTTTATCACTGCAGCACGAAAAGTTGCAGCTAATTTCGTTTTCCATGAGAGTTAAAAAAAAAAAGTTAATCATTCCGATGGTTTTTCATAAATAATGCTCGTACGTTGCCTGCGAATACGAAAATATGTTCGGGAAACTCGTGAAACCCTCATTTTGTCATGGATCCTGTTCCTAGCGCCAATAAACGTTTCATTATTTCAAATGAGAGAGAAATTGAAAGGCTAAATTGTGCAACTAGTTGTGTGAGTGAGCGTGAGGCGAAAAGCACAATCGCGGTGTTGATAATTGATGTTTCCCTTTTTTCTGCCGTCGCTATTCATCGTGTAACAACTTGATGCGTGAATAGCTGCTCGCTGGTTCAGCAATGACGTGTTTTATTGGATAAAGTCACTATCCGGGCTCGGAGTGCGGGTAACGGTGAATTAATGTGGCACGTTGATCCAATTTTCCAAAATCCGTTGGAGTTAATTTTTTTTTCCATGTGGGTAACACCGTGAACCCATTGCAGTCGTGTGCACTCGTGCAAATACGATGCAACGGTGAATATGAGGAAAAATCAATTGTAGCCTGCAGCCTCGCGGGTTGTTGTTCCGGAAGTGGAGCAAGATCAGCATATGAGCGAGGGGAAATCCTTGAAGGAAGCAAAAACAAAGAAAAGTCGACTCCCCGGAATGTTCGCTTCCCTCTGCTCCGCCGCTGTCCAAGCAAATTGCAGTATTTTTTACTACGACTTGTCTAGCACGTAGAGTAAGATTCCAGTATCGATATTAAAGTCCGAGAGCCACGCGAATCATGAGTCAAAGTTGTGAAGGGGTAAAAAAAAGTAATCGTCAGACTGGCGTCGTTCCGGGGTCAACCAGAGTCCAGAAATAGACATAGTCGGCCAATAATACACGGAGTAGTATAGTCGCCGCGTGTTCTCCGTCGGAGTTTTTTTTTTCTCCTCGTATCGTTGTGGTGCTCGTTGCAAAGTCGTGACGGTAAAAATGTATGCTCGCTTTTCCACGTGGCGACACTTTTGCGGAGAGGGGTTGGAGGAGGCGAGCGTACGACTCCCGCAAATGAAGAGACCTTTATCCGTCCTGGTTCGTCTCTCACTAATGTAGGCCATTGATAAATACATAATCGCCCTACCAACACACAAACACTTGTGCTGGACAAGCGATTGTCACCAAGATGTACGAGTGTTATTATTGATCGTACGCTGATTCATTATTCACAAGGAATCAAATATGTGACGCAGTGTTCCATGTAACGCGTGGTATACCATTTTTTTTCTTCATCGACATCCTGTGCACATGAGAGAAAGTGTGAGAAAGTCTGGTTTACAAATCGTAGTAAAAAAAAACTGCCAGTCGCGAAAATGAGCAGCGGAACAATCGCCTGGACGATAGATTGACAAACCATTACGATTTTCTCATAATTATTTCGATGGATCATCACAAATGAAACAAGAAAAACCGACGAATATGCTCGATGCCTGAGGCACAACGTTATGTCAGCATTCTCTCGTCAGTTTCCGGGGAATGTTAATTTTCTTCCATTTATGTACAGGAAATATTAGTCCCATTAACTGCAAAACCAAAGTCATTGGGAAGCGTGAAATAATCATGAATATCAAACAAACGATCTTGATCGATGGTATCGCCTGAAAGATCCTACTACATGTCTACTGACCAACTCGTTCCCTTCGATCTGAGGACCTCGACCATTTTGCCTATTTATCATCGTAAGCCAACAAAACTATCGAAACGTTGAACCAAGTTTTTGCAGTGTCATAGGCAAAAATGAAACGGGACAATGGCTCGTAAAGATAAAATCCATCTTTTGCTCTTAAAGTGCGAAATATATTCGCGGCATTAAATTGGTCGTTAAAAACGACCGCTGCTCAACAGAGTTTTGATGCTTTATTTGGCTTGCATAAATTTGAGAATCATGTTTTTAAATCGTTACGTACGCAAACGCGTATTTTTAACGAGATAAATTGAATTGAGCGGAAGGAAAAACGAGGGCTGCATAGGAACATTTGATAGTCGACGATTTTTACGATAAAAAGAGAATTAATTAATTTTTCCTGTTGCAAACTCGATAGCGCGCGTTTATCAATGTTTTTCATATTGCACCCATGGCGGGCGAGTGGATATACGGGTCGGTAGAGATCCGAGGGAGAGGCAATATCCATACAAACGAGTTTACGACTGATGGGTGCGGTCACACATACAACTTGATCCCCTTCCCTACATTCGCCCATTTCCCGAGGGACACTCTCGCGGATTCGTCAAATGAAACGAGAACGCACCTCTGGTGTAAAAAGTAATCACACATGTGGGAGTGTTGTTCTAGCCTTTTTTTGTTTTTATCACTTCTCTACCATGGCACCTGATGGACAGCTAAGCCATGCAGGCAAAGTACAACCTTCATTTATCCAGAGCACAACGTAAATTGCTTCCCGCGCATTTTATCTCGTGGTTGTCGGCGCCATATTGTTTCGCTTCTCTGGATTCGCGATAAAACGACCAAAAGGAAAGATATACGAATGGATAATATTTCATTCACCATGGGATTTCATTTGGAAGATCGAAAATGTGTCCACTGACCAGAAATCGAGACTAAATTCAATTTCCAGTCCACACGATGATCCTTCGATAGAAATCTTGTCAGGAAAAACGATTATGAATTTTTGTTGATTTTTATTTAAATTACCCCTGTCCTCTGGTCAGCAACGAGGATTTGTGGATTGCAAATGCGAAAATCTCACTCGAGACTGCAGTTTCCTAAAACAAGAAAGAGTTTTCTTCAAAATCTGGAACGACCTGATTATTTCTAATGAACTAATGGAACGCGATCCCCGTTCGGATCTCAGGTCCACCTTTTAACGTATTCAAAAAACCGACAGACTTGAATTCACGACAGACACTTTATGATTTGTTGATCTACCAGCGCGGTTGGCAAAGTTCTTCTCTTCTGGGTCAATCGATTAATCGTCGCCAGGCTCGCTCGCTTCTCTATTTTCTTCTCGTTTCCCAAGACTCAATAAAATATGCATTCCCACTCAAAGCCACGACGTCAAATCTTATCATTCAAAGATTTACGAGCCTATCAGATATTTACAAATTCGTCTGTTCGTATCAAGCTCACCCTACAAATGTTTCCAGTCCCTGAGAAATCTCCAGCGTGAGGACCCTCAACCATCCTTCATCCTTAATGCACGACGACGGTATCACATTTCTGTGAGAATTCGAGAGAAACATGCAAACCTGACAAAGAGATTCAAACGGTTTAATTTACGATTTTCCTTTCGGTTTCGATTGACACTGATCTCAGGAAACTAACGCATAGCCAAGAAATAATTTACAGGCTATACAGCGATTTTTGGCATTTGTGGCACGAAAAACATCTGAAGATCTAGGAGATCCCGATGTGCAATTATTCTGTCACACGAATATCCGTGGTAATCATTGAAACAATGTGTAAAACGTCGATTCTCTTGTGTTTCAGCGTCTGCGGGATACAACACTTTCAAAGAGCTGGGCACAGGCACTTGAACCTCTTTCAAAGCACATACTTTGTCGTCGTGACATTCTCGACAGTGGGCTATGGAGACTTTGTCCCGGATATTTGGCCCTCGCAACTATACATGGTGCTCATGATATGCGTCGCACTTATAGTGTTGCCAACACAGGTGAGTTATTTATTTGCACAACGATCCTCAATTATTTCCAAGCCAACCAAAAATACGGTATCACGCTCGGGAAACAATCAACTGACGCAAATACTTTTCATCACCATACGAGACTGCCTTTAGAAGGATCTCAAGCGACTTGTCATCCTGTCCAGGATATCGATTTTCCAGTAGTTACTTTTTTCTCGACGCATTTCAAACTCGGTTTTTTTGCGGATTTTTCATGCTGGTATTGACAAAAATAAACCATCCAGCCAAAAAGAGAGAGAGAGAGAGAGGGTCGAAACGAAATGGCTAGTGAGCTGACGAAAATCTGGACGAAGCGAAGAGTCCGATAACATTTACGAGTGAGCATCATATGAAGGATCACTCACCTTTGTCGATGTTATGAAGATCGATTTTACATTAAAAATGAGATTCTCATCAGAATATGACTGTGAGTTCCGTTCCACATAGGACGAGTTGCCCTCGGGCTGGAGATAAGACGATGCCTGAAGCAGGTCGATCCGAGATGAATTTTTAAGGGCTAACGGACCTTGTCGCCGTCACCAAGGGTTGATTTCATTCGAAAATGCTTGAGGTCCGGCTATCCCGTTCGGCGCTGTCCATCCTTCTGGAAATTCCACCCAGATAGGACGGAATTGATAGTCATTTCTCTCGAGAGTTCAAGCTTCATGTTTGCGTCGCCAAAAGGATGGCAAAATCCTTGCTCATCGGGGTCATGTTCTATACATCGAAGCTTTGACCTCAATCTCTCGAAATCCCTGACACGATCAACTTTTTGTGACCAGGCTCGTGCGTTGATCACACAGTGATTTATAAAATCTACAGAGTTGGATCCCCAGGCTCAACGTTGACTAGTGTCGATTACTTTGACAACAAACGCTTTTAGTTTTCTTCATAATTGACAGCCCTTCGTCCCACCATTTCCATTGTGGAAATAAAATTGACGGATAAAATTTTCCTCACCCTGAAAACCTCTTTGACGACGAGAATGAAGCTGATAATGAGGATGAGTAACAAGATGACGTTGTACATGACAAGATCGGGGAACACGCGTAATTTTGCGACCATAACATTCACGGTAGAGTCGACAAAGTATCCGGAGGCTAAAAACTCTGTAGATATCATGTTCCCTGTTTACCGAACATTAGTTAGTCAGCTCATCGGTTCCGAATACTTTGAGAACGTTATAACGTTGCTGAGTGAATTAATTCGAAACTTGGAAAGTTTTGGAGTCGAAGCAACTTCTCGTAGCCGCAGGCATGGCGGGAAAGCCTGCGTTCGACACTGTTGTATATCGAATTGTCATAATATCTTTTCCGACGATATCCGCGAGTCAGACGTCGCCAGTCAGAATGTTCCGCAGCCTGGGATTTGCTCGGACCATTTACAAATAAATATTTTGACAGCACTCATCGCGGTGCTGAGTCACATGGTTTATAGATCGAATGGGATGGGCACTGTTTGGTGGCAGGACAGAAACGCTGTTGGGAAAGCAATGGCTGAGAGGGTTACGAGAGGCTTGTCAGATTGACAAATAGTCCCTTATAATTAGGCACAGTGGAAAGCAATGATCAAATGCTTCGTACAGTTCGTCCATCAGACTGAGAGAGGCTCGACAGCAATCTTGTCAGATGCATGAACGCGACTCTGGTGGTAATTGCTTTTGTCCAACGACTCTCACATCACTCCCCCATTTAATTATCAAACTCGTGACCTCTGCTAATTTTGTGCACCCAGAAAAATGATTTATTAAAAAGTAATAAAAAAGTATATTTAAAAAAAATTTCTTTGAATTAAATACTTATTTATTGAATTTTAAGAAATATTTCTTTTTTTCAAATAACGAGGTTTATTTGTTATAAATATAAAATTTTATTTGAATCGTTTTTTATTTATATGCCTCAGAATAAATAAAACTTTATTTACTGCAAANTGCAGTAAATAAATTATTTATTACGTTTAAATAAAAATTCTATTTCTTTTGAATAATTCAAAATATTTATATATTAAATAAAAAAAATTATTTGAAATAAATAAATGTCTATTAGGTTGGTATTTAAATAAATAAATTTATTTCAGTTGAATAAATTTTGTTGATTTTTAATAAATCTTTTTTCTGGGTGTGCTGGCTGACGATCAAAGCCTGTCAAATATTTCGAAATTTTGTTGACCAATCCTGATTTTTAATCTCATCTTCTGGTCTCGATTCTCTTCCACTTCTTTTTAACGGTTTGTCAGGCACTTATTCTAGGAGAGGAGGTTTTTATGAAATTTTGAGCGTTTCGTTATTCGTAATATAAATTTTTCCCTCCGATAAAAAAAAAAAAAAGAAAAAAAAGCAGCACCCTCTCTCACAATTTTTGTTGGAACAAATGAAATTTATCGCTTTTCACTGTTCAGTTCGAGCAGTTGGCATTCACATGGATGGAACGTCAGAAACTCGGAGGCTCGTACTCTTCGCACAGAGCTCAAAGCGAGAAACACGTGGTGGTATGCAGTACGACCCTTCAAGCGGACACCATAATGGATTTCCTCAACGAGTTTTACGCTCATCCACTTCTACAGGTTCATTTTACGAATAACTTAATTCCCAGGATTCTCCATACATTGTTCGGAGGTCACGCGATTATTAATATTCAAAGTATTCAAGAGAAATTCAAGCTTTCCCAATAGAAGTCCCACTTGTTTATTTTTTTGCGAGAAATCTTTTCCATGTCGATTCAGAACATTTGCAATTGGAGGGAATATATTTATTTCTATTATTATTGAAAGCTTTTACAAATTTCTGAATGTCCGTCTATTTTGATTTACAAACGTGACACTCCAGCCGGCAAGGTGGTGCGAAAGCGTCTGCTTTCTTTACTTCATTTTTCTTAAAAATTGAAAGATAACTGGGAGTTTTAATAAATAACAAATGTCTCTTCCTCGTTATCGTGAAAATTAGTTTCCACGAGAGAGAGAGAGAGAGAGAGAGAGAGAGAGTTGATGGGAGCGTTAAGCTGAAACCCAATTTACAACGCTGTGATAAAGTTCATCAAGGGGGTTCATCCGGTGAACGAATTAACAAATAGACAATAACGAGTTATGTTCCATTCGTTGCTCTCGTGTATTTATCGCTCACGTGGATTTGCAGGATTATTACGTCGTTTTATTATCACCTATGGAACTCGATACAACCATGAGAATGATACTTCAGGTGCCTATATGGGCACAGAGAGTCATTTATATTCAGGGATCCTGTCTGAAGGACGGTGACCTCGCTAGGGCGAGGATGAACGAAGCTGAGGCTTGTTTCGTCCTTGCTGCGAGAAATTATGCTGACAAAACTGCCGCTGATGAGCATACGATACTCAGGTAAATCCAGACAAACGATCCCATCAATTAGACAATGTCATCAGTCTCGATTTTTACATTTCAACGAAAGAAATTTAAATTCTTGAAAAATTTCCAGTCTTCGAGTCCTGAATGCACAATTCTAAACCACCGATCTTTTCATTGCTTTGTTTTAAGATAGTACTGGAAGGTTTTGAAATTATTGTTCAGAATCTAATAAAATTTGGTACAGTACACGGAGAGAAATGCCGGGAAATTTATATCACATATTACTATGCCACCATAGTTTTCTGGTGAGAGTGTCGTCCCTCTGAGAAATTTTAGCAAAAAAATAGTATTTTTTATTCAAATTCTATCGGAAATAGCGGAAATTTGACATTTTTCGCCCTATTTTAGATGAAAAATTACTATGTTTTCGCTAAAATTTTTCGGAGGGACGAAACTGTCACCAGAAAACTATAAATCATAGTAATTTGTGATATAAATTTCCCCGCATTTTTCTCCGTGTAGTAGATCACGATGAGGAATATATCCAGTCAAATTTCCAAGAGGCTACAGCGAACTACGCGGAGAGAAATTTATATAAAAAATTACTATGCCACCATAATTCCCTGGTGACATATCTCTCTGAGAAATTTGAGCAAAAAAATAGTAATTTTTAATCTGCAATTGGGCGAAAAATGTCAAATTTCCGCTATTTCCGATAGAATTTTAATAAAAATTACTATGTTTTTGCTCAAATTTCTCAGAGGACGATATGTCACCAGGGAACTATGGTGGCAT
This sequence comes from Hyposoter didymator, assembly GCA_037952995.1. Taxonomy (NCBI): domain Eukaryota; kingdom Metazoa; phylum Arthropoda; class Insecta; order Hymenoptera; family Ichneumonidae; genus Hyposoter; species Hyposoter didymator. The sequence goes on from JBAJMU010000007.1 coordinate 2,925,483, forward strand.
AGCAATTTATTATATAAATTTCTCTCCCCATAGAAAAAAAAATATTCGCATTGGTAATTTCATGAATTCAACATCGATATTCCATACATTTCACGATTTTGAAGTTTGCATCGTTGGAATGCAACGAAATTCTGTTATTTTTTTACTAGAGCTCACAATTATTATTTAATATTTGGTCCGGACAATAAAACGATCGTCTCTTGCGACCTAAATTCTCAATCGACAAGAAAAAATGCAATAATTTTCAAAATTCAATAAATAATAAATCCCAAAACGTTTTTCGTTGAATCTCAACGTTGCAAACTTCAGAGTCATTACATTTCATTGTATTTTACAATGGAAACTTTGATTTCTCCCAAGAATTCACAAGACTTTATTGTAAAATAAAATGAAAACTGAGATTTATAATAAAACTCAATGTTAAATGTATGAAACGACCAATGCGAATATCTTTTTTCTGGTTCTCTGCAGCCTCTTGAAAATTTGACTGGATCTTTTTCGAATCATAATCTAATAATGTAGCAAATTTAATTAAACTCTAAATGGTAATTCTGAATCCGTGAATACGCCCTTAAGGATTTTGTAACAATTATCACAAATATTGTCAGCAAAAAGAAATTTGAATTGCAACTTTTTTACAGGCATTACAAAAATGTGTCGAAAAACATTTTAGAATGTATTTATTTTTGATTTTTGTAATTTTCCATGTAAATTGTGACATTTTTTCGGTGTTGAAATTGAAGATCGTGGGCAGTGAAGGATTTTGCTCCAAACGTTCCCCAATACGTGCAAATCTTCCGTCCAGAGAACAAATTACACGTTAAATTCGCCGAGCACGTTGTGTGCGAGGACGAGTTTAAATATGCGATCCTGGCGAACAATTGCACGTGTCCGGGTGTTTCGACTCTCGTCACATTGCTATTGCACACATCGAGAGGACAGTAAGTTGGAGAAGAACCTAGAGATTGGAAGCTCGATAGCTCAACCAAGGCAATTTACTTTTAACAATAATAATTATCAACACAGAGAAGGCCAACAATCGCAGGAAGAGTGGCATCGATTGTATGGCAAATGTTCAGGCAACGAGATATATCACATAATCCTCGGTGATTCTCGTTTCTTTGGTGAATACGAGGGTAAATCTTTCACCTACGCCTCTTTTCACAGTCATCGAAAATACGGGGTTGCACTGGTCGCTGTTCGACCAGCCGAACTACCAGAATTTTACGAGGACACGATTCTCCTTAATCCGGGTAAAAATATAATTTTCTACAAAATGCACATTTTTTTCTACTTGGGTAAAAAAAAAAATCAGATTCACCAAAAAAATTGGGAAAAGTTGCTGCTCTTCCATGGAATACGTGAAAAAACGATTTTCATAATTTCATTCAGCACTTTTTGACAATAAAAATCAAAGAATTATTAGCTTGACCGTCATGATCGAAGAAACAAGAAAAAAAAAAAAGTTTTTGTAATACTCAACTTGTAAAATGTGTAAATCGTAAATGCAGGACCTCGACATATAATGAAGAAGACCGATACCTGTTATTACATGAGCATTACGAAAGAGGAAAACTCGGCGTTCGTCGTGGCGAATCATCAGAGTGGAATCGGTGGAGATCCGAATCAAATCGTAATCGATTCAAAAAGCGAAGGTGCAACGATCGGCAGCTCTTCGATCGTCGGGACAGCAGCGACCACGGTGACATCGATGACAACCCCGACAACCATGTTCACCGCTAACATTGCTGGTCACGGTGGCAACGGTACATCTACATCATCGTCGCCAATTGGCCACGGTCATCATCAGAGATTAACAGAAAACTGTTGTAATGTGACGTGCGATACGATCCGTGGACAGGAGGCAACCGGTGACAGTCGTGGCAAAGTTGGCAACATTTCGGTTAACGTGCCACGATCACCGATGCCTCCTCCGGTCATCTTGCAGGTCCTTCCTAGCACGCCCACACTCCAACATCACAACCTATTCGCATCCGATGTCCACCGTGAGTGTTGCATGAGCCTGGGCTTCTCGTCTTTTGCGCTTATTCTCTTTTTCATTTCTTATAATCTTCTGCTATTCTCGCTTCATTCTCCGTTTTATTTTTCAACATTAAGGCGTCCCATCGAACGCTCACGCCGGTTACTTCAACGAGATCGATATAATGGCCGTGCCAGCGAATAAGATAATAAACGGTATCGAAGCAATTGATGAATTTTCTTTATTTAATATTTCAGTCAATATTTTCGAGTCGGTGGAACGTGTGGCGTGACGCTTCAATGATGAAGTCGACGATCAACGAACTAACGATCATAGCCGATTAACCTTTTGGGGTGAAATTAACGTTTGGAGGGAAATTTTTATGAATTGACTGTCAACTGGGCATGAGAAGCAATTTCCGGATTGTCGCCAACGAATTTCAACTGAAATTTCATGAATTCAAAGTTTGCGTTACAGAAAAAATGTATCAAACTCATTGTAGTTACATCGGAATGTAATTTCTTCACGAAAAGTACGAAATTCTTGATCATTCAAATGTAATTTTCTTGCAAATGACGAATAGTTACTGTTCTTATTTTTTTTTCATGCTGATTGATAGTCACACGGACAGTCTCATAATTTTTTATAATCACGTCATTCAATTTGTTCAAATAATCGGAACAAAAATTCGATTGAACTTTTAGACGAACTGTTCTCAAGGGCCTGTAAAGTTTTTGACATAACGAACTGTAGAATCGATTTTTCAATGCCATAAACAATTGTCTTGCAGCTGGCGTAACGTTTTTTTTTGTGCACAAATTAATCGACCATCCTTTAGCAAATTTACTTTTGTCAAAATTTTTTTGCCACTTTTCAATCAAGTTTGTTTGCTTTGTTGTTCGCTGTGGCTCTGCTGTGCTGTTTGCTTTTCGGAAGCTTCGATCTTCTCTATCGAGAGGACCTTTGAAAAAAAAAAAAAAAAAAAACAGCTTTGTGCTCGCACGAAATTCAAACGTTTCTAGCATCCTTGCTCGATTGATTCATTATTCCCTACCTCAGTGGAGCTTTCTATGAGGAATATGAGAATTTATGCCGAGCACTAACACGCTTTCGATGTTTTCGCTAATTTTAGAAAAGCATTCCTTTACGTTTTTTATTTTTCGTCAGAGCTGCTGTACGTTCGATGTTCGTAAAAACAAAAACAAATAATCCTCTCACCCGAAACGATCATGCCACATAATTTCCCTGACACTCGTCCTTGAAATATCCCGAAAAATGGAAATTACGTCTGTGAATTGTGGAAATTTCTGTTGCCATTGACATTACAAGGTTCACTTAATTTTCCATATCCGATGGACTCCAAAACGAATGTAACGCAATGACTTTTTGTTTCTTTTGACAACTTTCAATATTGCTCCGAAAACTCGGCCGCGATGGAAGGAATTTTTCGTTCAATTGAAACACAATCATTGTATTTCGTTCGTTTCGGTTGCGACTGCATATTTTGACTAACTTATCTGTTTCGATTTTCAAGCTAATTTCACTGCGAGTTTGAATAATTTTTAATCGGTAATTTGAGGTTCATTTTGAAGCTTGAGTATTGGGGTTGCAGCGACGTATCTCGACCCTGGTAATCTCGGCGATTCGAGACAATGCTTGAGGGACGGTGGCTCGAGTCCACAAACACCGATCACCGGTAATCACTTGGATGTCCCTCGATCGATGGACACAAATCCAAACCTACTCAGCCCAGAAATTCTCATGCAGAGAAGAGGTTTGTAAAGTGGTGTTGGAAAAAAAAAAAAAAAACAGTGAAGCATCTCTTTCACTTTTGCTGTCTCAGGTGCAGCGAGAGTTTCCCATTTTTCACATTCAAAAATCAAAACTAAGCAACGAACCAAACATTGCCAAAATAATAAAAAAACCGATTTGCGCTTTTTTGACAAAATAAAAGGAAATATTCTTCCACCATTATCCACTGGTTGATCGTGATGAACGAGCAAAAATCGCCATAATAAAACAGCAACAATAAAAACTTTTGTTGATTTGTTTGTCGCCATTGTTATCCCTCAAAAATGATGTTTTAATTGTCAGGGAGCAGACGACCCAGTATCCTTCCTGTGCCAGATATGTTGACGAGCTCGACACTGCACTTGCCTGGGCAAGAATCGTTGGATCACGAAGGCGATGAATCTGAGGATGAAATGGATGACGACGTGCCCTGGAGATCGCCGAGTGAAAAAATAGCGTGAGTTAACGAATATTTGTGTTTTTTTTTTCTCACTGAATTTTCATACGCTATTTTATTTGATAACGCTTTGAAATCTAGTCAATTGCTAGATTGTTTATTCGTCAACTGTCGATAGACAGGTTTGCCAAATTGTGTAGTTTCCTAAGACTCGAATAAATCGTATATTTGTTATCAAATTTCTAGAAGAACGAGATACATAGATTAATCGTTACGTTAATTTTCATTGATTTGACGTCTCCTTGAAAAATATTACGTATAGTTTATTATTCGAAAGTGGAACGTTAATGATGAGAATGAGATATAGCTCATTAGAAAAAAATCATTAGTGAATGAGCTTGTTGGAACTAATCGTGATACTCGATCAGCACGATTTTCATTCAAATGAAATAAATGCCTTATTCTGTTACTTGGTTGAATTAAATTTTTCTATTTTTATTATAAACAATTCTCCAAAAATCAATTGAAAATGTCTGGCTATAAAGTATCCGGATTTTTCACAGTCTCGCACTTTCGCGGCACGAAATATTTCTCTTTTACTCTTGAATTTTTTGCTAATTACTTCAGCCGAATTCTTTCTATTTAATTAACATAATTACACGAAATTTTCGTACCGATTCACGCAAAACTAGGAGAGACAACTCTACGCGTTGGACATCACGTGTCGCGAAAGCACAGAGTCAGGCAAAATTCATTAATCGCTCAGAACTCTGATTTTTCTCATTAAGGTAATGCCACTCGTATAATTATAATTGAAATTAAATCAAACCCCATCAAAAATGAGGATGAAGCTTGGGAATAATTCGAACGTTGCAGTTTTACAGTTAAAGAAAAAACCAACCACGAGAGTGTCTAATAACGTAGAGAGTCTCTCCTACACGTTCGCTTCTCATTCCTCATCCGTCTTTTCGCCTCTAACTTTATGCTCGTATTTTCCGTTCTCGAATCAGCCTAATTTACTTTCCTAATAATTAATCGCTCTGAAACCAAAGAAACTTGACATAAATTTGTAGTTACGGTGATAAATAAACATGTTCGAAATAATTATGCACAAAGTTTTCTTCGACGACTACCATCGTGGTAATAAAAGTCGTGTCGAAAAATACTGTCCAATAAAGGAACAGTGGCATTATTCCAAAGAGTCGGAGAAAATCGTGGAAAATCAATAAAAACAACAAATTATACGAAATCAATTCTCGTTCCCATCTGTTTTTGTTCTTGATGCACGGAGAGAAATGCGGGGAAATCTATATCACAAATTACTGTGCTCCATAGTTTTCTGGTGACAGTTTCGTCCCTCTGATAAATTTTAGCAAAAACATAGTAATTTTTCATATAAAATTGAATTTGAATAAAAATTACTATGTTTTTGCTAAAATTTCTCAGAGGGACGACAATGTCACCAGGAAACTATGGTGGCATAGTAATATGTGATATAAATTTCCCGGCATTTCTCTCCGTGTGGCAATGAATAATATTTCCAGTCAAATAACGAGGCTTTTAATCGGGCTCGAATTAATACAAACCCCAATAAATACAAAGTGAATATTCACGTCCTTCGTAAAGCTGTAATTTAGTGGATGGATAAAGAATTCATCAACAGCAGTTGCCAGAACATCCATAACAAAATGACACGATAATTGTCATTGTAATTTCATAATTAACACAAATCACCATCACGACATCCAATTTCCATATAATAAATTTTTCAATATTCGTGTTCAAGCCTTAAAAAATAACTCGAGGCACGTGAAATAAATATCGACCAAGCCCCCCGAGGAGTCTCTATACGTAGGTTTCTAGCGAATCTTAAAAATATTGTTTTTATTTTATTCATTACTGTCGATTCACTTTCGATGTGGTATGTTCCTCTCAATGTCTGTCTGATGCGTGCACACCACCGTGGTGTCCCGTTGCACTGGTCGTACCATCGCTATGTCTCTCCCGCCTGTCACCTTTCAAAAAAATCGATAAAAAAAAAAACTAAAAACAACAACAACAAAATTTGGTTCTTGGATATGTGTGTTTGATGTCTGCCCTCCTACGCATCACCTTTCTGCACACTACGCCTTGCCGCACGCTACGTCTCGCCCCCCTACGATGCGCGCAGCTTCAAGGGGTAAGTTTTTATTCGATGCACCGCGGTGCAGTCGCCACGTTTATTATTATTATCGATATTATGACTGACACAATTATTTACACACCTTATGAGTTTTTCCTGTTATCACTATTCTTGATATTTTTATTATTGGTACTCGATTCTTGTATGAACTTTGCTTTTGCATTTTAATAAAAATTATTTTATCATTAACTAACTAATAATTAACGTAAAATCGCGAAATTCGTCCTGTATCGCGCACAATGCTTTACCCTGGGTTTCCGGAAGAAACATAATCATAAAAGGTATCCCGAGTGCGCCAAATATTGCGAACGACGCAAATGTCAAATGATAACCTTGCTCGGCGTAAACTAATTCGTAACTAAATTGTATGAGCATCGAGGAGAAATATATGAATGATATGCAAATGCAAACGGCAGTAGTTTTGCAACGGGATGGAAATATTTCGCCGGTAAGAACGGGGAATATCGGTGTTAGCCCGAGGGTGTAAATCATGTAGTAAAAAGCGAGTAAAGATGCTGGCAAAAGAATCGTTATGACGTAACATGCTTGACGATTTTTTATGTTTTGACCTGCCAGAGTCAATAACGCGAGAATCAAACAACTTAAGCTCGATCCGAAAATCGATATGACAAACAGAAAACTCCGTCTATTGATTCGATCGATTATGCAGAAGCAAGTCCACACTGAGGCCAAACCCAATGACGACAATATTATTCTTCGATATTCTGGCAACACCAGATCCAAATATGTCTTGGCGTAGACGTTCATACCGTACGCACCCACCATCTGCGTTATACACAAAAATATTATCACCAATGTCGCGTTTATCCGCTTTCGTGACCACGCCGAACAAAAAGTCTTTCGCGATCCGTTCACGTTCGTAGCGTCCTGTGATATTCGGAAAAACATCTCTATCGTCTTATACTCTGGATCTATTTCCATCACTGTCTTTGCACCGCGCAGCCTTTTCAACGCAACCTTCGCATCCAGCGTCTGTAATGAAATTATTGCAAAATTACGCCCTTTGTCATCGCCAACAAATGACATATGGAATGACGAATTAACAGAAAAATTTGACGAAAGATTTCGCATTTTTTAAGGCAGTACTGTCGGTTTTAGAACAACCGTTCAGAATTTAATGAAATTTGGTACATCGGTAGATTATTATTAGAAAAAGATCCAGTTAAATTTTCAAGAGGCTACAGAGAACCAGAAAATTCGTATCGATAGTTTCATACATTTAACATTGGCTTTTATGATAAAGCTCAGTTTTCAACAATTAAATGTGTGAAATCAATGTTAACCTTTACCTGCCACCTTGGGGTACAAACTACCCCAGGGCCCATTAAGGAAAATAGTCATTTCTCCACTTTTGTTGGTTTCACCATTTTTTCTTTTTTTTAAGTGTACTTGAATTTAATTTTTGACTACGTAAAGGAAACAATATTTCAAAAAAAGTTTTCAACATGTTCTACAACAATTTTCAAGTCGAAATATTCAGCAGTTCATTTTTTGTAACAATTTTTGTCACTGGGGTGCAAATGTACCACATGGTGGCCAGTACGTAATTCTACAGAGGTGTGGCAAGTTAAATTCACGAAATTACTAATGCGAATATCTTTTTTCTGGTTCTCTGTAGCCTCTTGAAAATTTGACTGGATCTTTTTCGAATCAGAATCTACAACTCAACCGAATTTTATAGAATTCTGAACGATAATTTAAAAACCAACAGGGCCACCTCAAATGCATAATAAAAACTTTTGAGGTGATTACCTTTCCTTGCAAAAAGAGGAAGTACGGTGACTCGACCATCCACCAATGTAACGAAGCGAGAAAAAAGGTTACGAGGCAAATCATAATTAACGATATAATGCGAAGAAAGGAGACGAAAATTAAGCAACTGCCAAAGAGTGCACCGGCATAGGCGCACGCTCCACCAAGCGCACCGGTAGAGCCACGTGTATGAGGCAACGAAATTTCACTGACGTAAAGTGCAACTGTCGACACAAAAATGCCTGCGGCGAATCCACCGAGCGCTGAAACTAAAATGACTTCCTGCAAAGAAGGAAATAGCAAACTATCGTTTTTTTGCCATAATAATCAATCGACACAACTCGCTAATTGTTTAAACTATTTATTCACGTTATTCTTACTCGATATCCTTCGAAGATAAAGACAATCGCCCAGAACACGAAATTCAATGAACCGGCCAATGCGAACGAAAACTTTCGACCGTAAGTATCGGCGATGCACGATGGCACTAAAGCACCGAGACAGCTGCCGCAACTCATTAACATCTGACTAGTTGAGCCGTCGTCCAACGGAACATCCGAACAGTTGCCGTGACAATTATGCAACACCAAATAACTCAGAGACGACTCCGGCCAGCCCTGTGTCAAACCAATGCAAATCGATCCTAAACAAACTTGAGAAAAAAAAAATCATCATCTGCAACTTTTGTACCAAACGAAATTATCGACAGAGTCCCCGAAGTTCTTAATTATAAAATTAAGCGTATACGCGAAGCTTTATCTCGGACCATTTCGCATGAATGAAAAAGCAACGACGTCATTCATTCTTTTCTTAGCGTGGGTACCAAATTGAAATTATATTTCCGAGGCTCAAATGCAAGCTCGTAAGAAAGTAGCAGCGACTCTGCAAAAGCACCAATTATGATTGGAGTCAGTGATTTGGAATAATTCTGTATGCAAAAACGCAGGATCCGTTTAGTTTTAGGTGCAAGTCTCAATAGTTTTCCGAGCTATAGCTTCGTCCCACTTAGCAGGCAAAGTACAGCAAGCTCATTGAAGCAAATCACCAAAAATTTCGATACTTTACGATTGCATTGTTTGACAATATACTTACACGATCCGAGGGACAGATTACGTTTTAGTTTTCCAGTTCGTTGATAGAACGATTCAAAAATCTGCATACTTGAGAATCGTAGTGCCATTTTGAAAACGTGAATTCGACTGGAAATGGAGAAACGTTTCACGATAAGCACGAATAATGAAAAACGAAAGAACGTGCAAGTTTGGACGAAAACTCAGAACGCGAGAGATAAAGAGAGAAAGAGAATGTGGAAACACGTCGAAATTATTCTGTCGCTAATTCTCCTTGGGAGTGAAACGCATTTGACTTTTTTTTGTCTGTTTCTTATCGTCCCAGCAAACCGCTCACTCCGTTCAAAGTGTCGCAGTTGCAGTTTAACGAAGCGTTTTAAACGATTGGTTTATCCGTTCGAGCTCCCAAATGACGAAAAACTGTCAGACGTCATTCCACTAAAAAAAATTCATTCATTTGGCATTACATTCATACTCGTAATACTAAAAATCATTTTTTTCAGAATTGTCAAAGGATTTCCACCTGTATCGCCGTTCATCGGAGTCTCCCCAACCTTGTGTTATCTCCTTAAAGAGAAAAAACCACTCTGTTGTCTCCAGTTGGCACAGGTACGTGTAAATTCTCATCTTTACGGTTCTGCACTCTTTGAGGAGTGCAAAAGAACCTACGAAACTTTGTTACGTGGCCACGTAACGTGTCATTTAAGGAATTACGATATTCCACTGCAAAAAATTGCTCATTCGGTTAGAAACTCAATTGACGCGTTCTCCAAAATCCCTTCGAATGTTTCAAGTTGCAACGCGAATCTCAGTGAAATTTACCTCTCACTTTATTTTGTGTTACAATTATAATTGCGATATTGAATCGTGACCGAATATTCACGAATGTTCTCGATATTTTTCGCATTCCTACGCGGTATATTTCAACTTTTATCGCAGGTATGCGAGCACTGCAGTTACAGAAATGCAAAGGAGTATAATTGGCAAAACAAGACGATAATATTAGCTGCGGATTATGCGAGCAATGGAATTTACAATTTCATCATACCTCTTCGAGCTCACTTCAGGTAAAAAAAGAAAAAGACCTACCGAAACGAACGCACATACGCGATGCACACACAAAAAATAAGAAAAGCTCGTCTTGCTTTATATAGTCACACGACTTCTCGATTTACGGTTCATTGAAAGAAAAAATAAACATTTCTAAATAATCTTACGCAGATCGAAAACATCATTGAATCCAATAATCTTACTACTCGAAAGACGACCGGAAATTGCTTTCCTCGATGCAGTATCGTATTTCCCTCTGGTATATTGGATGCTCGGATCCATCGACTGCCTCGACGATCTTTTACGTGCGGGTATAACTCTCGCCGAGAATGTTGTCGTCGTCAACAAAGAACTCAGTAATTCCGCTGAAGAGGACACGTTGGCAGACTGCAATACCATCGTCGCCGTTCAAACTATGTTCAAGTAAAATTCTCTCCATCAACATTACGAACAAATCTTCTCGTTAATCGAGATTTCAATCTACCCCAATTTGCGAAACTATTTTAATCATGAATCATGAAAAATTTGCATGAAAGAACCGAAATATTCCGAGTCCGTTATAAAAAAATAATTTTCACCTATTCCGGTAACCTGGGGTCGTAAAGACCCCAATTTCCAAAAAAATTCATATCTTCGGTAAAATTTAACGAAGGAGGTTCGATTTGGAGTTATTCTTTTCGGTTTTTAATGCAGGATCACGCGAGCTTGCGGTATTTTTGCTTGAAATGAAAAAAAATAGTAAAAAATGTGGTAAAACGATAAATAACGAATTTAAAGTCGTCTGGGCTCGTTTTTGATGCCCCGTTACCGCTCTAGGATGATAAACAAACAACCTGAGTGACTTATTTCAAGTTTGTTTTTACATATTAAAAATTTCGACAGATTCTTTCCCAGCATAAAGAGCATAACCGAGCTGTCCCAGTCGAGCAACATGAGATTCATGCAATTCCGGGCACACGACAAGTACGCCCTCCATCTCAGCAAAATGGAAAAGGTACTCCTCAGTGCTACTACCGATGACAGCTACTCGGCCGAGCCTACGATGGGCTCCCCGGTAACACATAACTCACTCACTCTGACCTCTGATTCATGATTGATTGATATCTGACTGACGAGTTTATTGTGACTAGGATTTTTTCATTTTTCACCTCAATTTATTTTATTTCGATCACCCGTAGTAATTGCGTGATGGCATCGAGGTTATTCGTGCAAAAATCAACGAAATTATTTTTTTTTTAAATCATTAACGAATAATTGCTTTTGAACGAGAACAAGGATAATTCTTCAATCATGCCTGTTTATGCAGTTCGAAGGAATCGTCACGTATTGAAGTTTTTCTTCTGAATTTGGCATCGAACCACGTCACTCAATATTTCACCCTTTTCCTTCGACAAACTTGGAATAGCAACGAGATTTGCATCTGTTTTCATCGGAAGAATTAACCGAAAGAGCCACTTACGTTAAGGTATAACTATCGCAGAATGGGTTGATTTAGGATTTTCTTGAAATTTAGTGTAAATATTCTTGACATTAAAACGAACAACTTTCCTATGAGCCGAAACATTTTCTGCCATCTAGGATTTGAGATATTTCATTTCCAATTTTATATTTTTCCCATCTAAACGCATGTAAATTGAAGTCGCGTTTCTTTTGTTTTTTCTTGCAACTTTTTTAACGAAACGTCACTTCAATTTACATGCGTTTAGATGGGAAAAATAGAAAATTGGAAATGAAATATCTCAAATTCTAGACGGCAGAAAATGTTTCGTCTCATAGGAAAGTTGTTCGTTTTAATGTCAAGAATATTTACACTAAATTTCAAGAAAATCCTAAATCAACCCATTCTGCGATAGTTATACCTTAAGTGCATCTCGTAAAGTTCATCCGGAAGAAAATCTGCAACAAATTAAATTGATGAGTCTTGTTTTTGAGTCCAAGGAGACATTTTGATTACGATAACCTCGATTCCGTCATGGATCCATAGAAAAAGAGCACCCTCCTGCATCACAAATTTTAGACAATGAATCACCAACTTTTAACAACTATTTTTCTATTTTAAAAACGTAATAGCCATTTTTCAGACAATTCGCATGAACATTTTCGACCGGTCTACTAATGGATTTAGAACCTCGTAGTTCTTGAATCTCTCATATCCATTGATCCATCAAGGCTATGGCTTTAGTCAACATTAAATCTCTTTTAATAATACCATTTCGTCACTGACTATGAAATAAAAAAGGATGTTTCTTTCCTCCTCAATAGCGAGAAAAAGAGAGAGGTTCTCACATATCGTATATGTTCCGTTTACCCTTCGCCGCTGGCAGCGTTTTCAGCGCTTCGATGCTCGATACCTTGCTCTATCAAGCCTTCGTCAAGGATTACGTTATAACATTTGTCAGACTTCTCCTCGGAGTCGATCAAGCACCTGGTTCGGGTTTTCTCACATCGGTAAGAATAAAAAACAAAACAACAACATCAAATAAAATCAAATACGCAAACCATACCATTTCGATGGAGTATTAATGCAAATTATTTATCCTCAGATGTGTATAACGAAGGAAGACATGTGGATCAGAACTTATGGAAGATTGTATCAAAAACTGTGCTCGACCACGTACGAGATACCGATAGGAATTTACAGGACTCAGGATACAACGGTGACCGATACCTCCAACGTGAGTAATTTTCATCACCTTTATCCATCAAAGTGGCTCACTAAAAAAAAAGAAACGAAAACAAAGAAAAAAAAAAAAAAACGAAAAATAACGATAGAAATAAAATGCCCTGAGAGCACAGAAATGCCCGATGGAATCCGAGAACGTTGAGTGGTGGCTGTGAGTAGCGCATGGCCGTGCTCTCTCGCTCTCTCCCTCTAATTGTCGCTTCTCCCAATCTTTCGTAACCTTCCACCCATTCTTCCAATTTATCGAGAAACTTTTATAGTGCTCTAGAAATTCGATACCTTTTTTTTATTATTATTTTTCAATGACATTTTATACGTGAAAATAACCGACGATTGAATTTTATCATTTTTCGATATTTTTCCGAAGAAATAATTAAATCAAACGATATTTTGATGCATCATCCTCTCACATCACGCACTTTTTATATTCCTTCTGAAATTTTGGATTATACGTTCTTTGATAGAAATTTTACTAGAGTTTTCTTCTCACAATCTCTCTCGATGTGTTTTTAAATTATTGAAATTTATTTAATTCTCAAATATTCAACTTTAACCTCTCAATCTTTTTCCTACTCCCTCTGACTCCATCTCATCTTCCCCTAGCGACAAACACTTATTTGTTGAATCATCTTTGTGATAGTTACTGGAATATAGTGTCCCTAAGATTCGTCATTGCACAAATAAATGTATTTAACGCATATGTACATAGGATTTGTTGATGTGTCTCATAGTGGATCAAAGTTTAGTTTCCTGCATCTTGATACTATAGACATTCAACTAAGTTAACTCTAACACTAATGTTTATACAGGATAAACCGTGAGAAGCGATGTGGCGTACGCGTTCGACGATTATTTCTTTCCATCAAAATTACATGCACAGATTTCTTTTCGGAGCAATTCGACTACCGTACTCGTTTTTTTTGTTTTTTTTAATTTTTCATTTCTGTAGAAGATACTACACTGGAAATGAAATTTTGTCAAAAATCGTTGATATTTTGTTGAATACGGTCAACCAAATATTTATTGTTAATTTCAAAATTCTCCTCATTTTCGCAGTATATTTGGTTTCTAATGGAATTGTTAGCTAAATTTACGATTGGAACGACAAAAATTTACATCCGAAGAGACTTTCTAAAATATTTCTTGCTGCGATGACACAATTTTTGGATTTAGTCAAAAAAACGTTTAGTTGGACGTATCGAACTAAATATCGATCTTTTCCAACAAAATTTTGTTATTAGTGTACCGAAGTGCTTCTACTCCGTGATCAGTGGTTAGTTCTGTAGTCTCTATCTAGATGTTCCCTTTCACTGAAACCCTCGAATATTGACATCGATGATAGTTTGAGCTGAAAATTTAAATTTTGAATAATTCTACAAAACAAAATAACGAAATTTTGGTAAAAACCGATTTTTTCCATCTCTTTTTTCAAATATTTAATGAAAACTGTTCATTCGGTTACAAAAGAATTTAGTGCATCGTTGTCTATTTGAAAAATAGAATAATTGAGTTAACGTGACCGGCCTGATGTTCTTTTTCCCCATGGAGATTGAGACTCTTGGGTCAGGACTGACATTCCTAATAATCCTAATATTTCAATAGAGCAGAGAATAGAGTCCCCGACTGTCAAAGTGTCAGAAAAAAATGATTCCATCAGAAAGTCTTGTAAAAATTAAAAAAAATAGAAAATAGAGTAGCCGAGATCGTGGACTCGTGGGTCCTGAAATAGACAAACCACTAATCGCCGATACTGAATTGTTAACCAATTACAACAATTGTTTGTTAATTCGGTGGAAAATTCATCGAGAGCCATGAACAATTTGATTCGAAAAACTTGGTGAGCAGCGATGCCAAGTAGTGTCAATAACTTATCACGAGTAATCACCTGCATTTATGCTCGCAAGGGTATACGCGATAGAGCAAGAGAGAACGAGGTCTGTGGAATGAGAAGTACGAGAAAGAAAAAGCCAAAAAAAATAGTGAAAAAAAAGAAAGACAGCGAGCAGCCTCGTAGTAAGGGTAGTCTTGCTTGTCCTTTTTTTTGGCAGGGTGACTCCGACGCCGAGAGCGATACGGGCGTTGGGGTGACTTACAAGGTTCGTCGTTCCGCGGCAGCTTCGTGTCTCGCGACTTGCGCCGCTCGTGACAAGGGCGCATCCGCTGTAAGTACAATCATCGAAAACGCATGACGCAAATCATTTTTCAATTTCTATTATTAATCAAAAACTTCTGTTGCAATGTCAAACTGGCGGCAACAAAAATTCGTCAGTCGCTCACTGTGCGTCATAGTTGACGAAAACGCAATTGCATTCTTCGTTGCTGGCTTGAAATCCAAACGTCAAATGGCATGCCAGTCCCTCCAGTTTTAAGCAGATTGTGGGCTAATGTGGTCGCGCAATTCTCCTAGCAAGTACAGAATCGTTCCATAAAATCACGTTTGGAAATCTTATGATGAAAATGATTTCTTGAGATTGATTCTTAAAAACCACTTGATCAATACCTAGAAATCTCAGCAGAGAAAAATGTAAAAATCCTCGATGTACTTTAGCTGGATTAGAAACTTTTGATATGGATTGCATAAAAAATGTGGATGGAAATTCGGAAATTGCCACCGCAACCTCCTTCAATGAGAAGCCCATGATTCTTTTTGATTCTTATGACGAGTCGGTATGGACATATGAGCCCGAATAATCGTAAAGATTGAGCAGAGCATGAGAGTCATCGTCAAAGAGATTCATGGGGTTGTCAAGTATTTGTAAGATTGCACGTTTCCTGATGTAGCTCATGTATCTGTGGCACTGCATGTTTCGTTGTTACTGAGAAACAAATCTGAGCTCAATATCCGCTGAAAGGTGCTGCTTGGTCAATGTCGTGCTAGCTTCGTCTCGTTGATTTAGGAGCGACGATACTTGGCTGCCTGATGATAGAAAGATCGGTTCTGAAGATCGGCAAAACAGCAATACAACCATGATACCGATGACGATGATTAGATCGTATTGATTTTGGTATGCCAGGCTGTTAATGTGGATAATTTGATTGAAAATGTTGGGAGAGATGATCGATCTGGATGAGGTACGAAATGACGAAGCCAAAGAGTGAATGTATTGTTGTTTAATTGTCTTTTTCATGTGGCATCAAGCAGTACTCGGTGAGCCTAGCTGACGAAGCACGTGACAACCATGCTCAGCAGATCGAAAGGGCTGAGATAGCGAATCTGGTGAGGTCGCGTATGGAATCGTTGAATCTACCGATCGCCGATTACGACGATGTATCAGAAAAGCGAAACAGTCTGTCGTACGTAATAATAAATCCAAGCTGCGATCTTAAGCTGGAAGAGGGTGACATAGTCTACTTGGTGCGTCCAAGTCCGTTCTCCGCGCAGAAAACTTTCGAACGTCACAATTCGCGTCGTAAGAGCAACATAAGTTTCTGCTCGGCTCAATTGGTCGCCCAGATGAGCGCAGCTGTTGCATCGGCCGGTATAACAACAGGTGGAGGAAGTCGTCGGGGCTCGGGTATCGGTTTGGCTAGGGCACCACCTCTCGGTAGCACGAAGTCGAATTCTCTCTCCCTGCCGGACAGTCCCACCGTAGCCGGCAGTCTGCGCGGCCGTTCGAATTCGTTGCGGGTTGTCGACGATATACTGCTGAGACGAAGCAACTCGCTCCGTCAGGGATTCACCACGAGGAGGAAGAGCAGCCTCGAGGACATTGGCCTCGGCGCACTCTCCCATCCGTCCAATCACAATCCTATCAAGATTGCATTGAACGGCTCGATCGGCCTCGAGGTGACTCCACCGGAAGAGGGTACTCCGGCCGGTGGTGCGAGTAACACGGGAATCCTCGACGTTGGACTACCCTCAATGCCGTCACTCGGTACGATAGGCCTCGGACCCAGTTTAGGGGCTGGCCTGGGTGGCTCATTGGGTGGATTGTACGATCCACCCCCAATCATACAGGCCAACAAAACCACCGGTATCCAAGGCCAACAGGGACAAATCGGACAAAATGTTGGACAGCAGGATCCGCAACATATACAGGGAACGATAGTATGATACAACCTAATGTGGGGACGCCGACTCTCCAGTGTAGTTCGAAACAAGTGGCTCTAGCGTTCCCACATAGACTCCCACGCGAGATTAGAACGTAGCGGGCACGGCAATCACACTAATTTTCGTACCAGAACTCGCGACGGTTATCACAATTAAAATCATTCCATGATATCTCGGTCCACAGGCTAATCTCAAGTCTGTACTCGGAGAGTAAGCCAGAGAGTCTTTCCTCGTATGCATTGCCTCCAACGATATTTGCATCTAGTTCAAAGTTTCGATGATCCTTTGATCGTCCAACAAGGCAGCGAGGCTTCAATGAGCGTTTCAATCGAAAACGTGAGCCTTCCCTGCCTCGTTGTGATCTGCCTCGCGTGCGCTATGTGTCAAATATCAGGCCAGTTTTCACTGCAACTTGGTGCAATAAGACTGCTTGCCACTTTTATGCATCCGTGGGAAATCATGCGCCAAGTTGATGCGATCGAATGCTCTCCGAGTACTTGGGACATTGATGATCACTAACAGCATAGAATACCAACGGAATAGAAAAAAGAATGATGAACATTTGATTCGCGTAATGTTCAGACATTATCAGCATGAAAAGTTGACACGAGAATCGATAAACACTCAAGATTACAGTATCAAAGTAAAAGATTGAAAATTTCAAACGAATCACGTCACAGTGACGATCGGCAAGCAGCAATTTTGTCATATTTTTTTTCATGGATGTAAATCAAGGCTATGGATCAGTCACACGCTAACCCGTCTATAGAATCATCAAAAACGTAACCACTCCATACCGTATAATCGATTCCCGAGCCCACGAGGAAAAATGGGCTCGAACTCTGTCATTTAGCTCGGACCAACGGTGCATAAAAGTTGAACTTTCAAAATTCTCGACCGTCTCTCGCACCCATAAACTGCGACTGATCCATAAGCTTCAGAGCCTTGTGGGCGTGCTGAAACGTACATGAAGGACGCGTATCCCCAGACTAAAAAAAAAAGAAACCAAATTTTGCAGCACACTGTTCCGTGGATCGAAATGAAAATCGTCTCGATCCATTTTTGTAATCGTTCTGCATGGGCCAAGTTTTTTGTTGACAAAATCAGACGAAAAAATCGCGTTTTCGGAATTTGAATAGTCGAGTGAGGCAGATGTGTACATTATCGACATTACGAGGCCCAGGCAAAAGTACATCAAATGAAATTCGCTGTATCGACGGTCGGTAAGCGTAAAAAATGATCGCGAAATTGTACTATATATTGGAAAATGATAATCGCGTCGGTGAAGAATCGGAGTTGCATTACAAAAGGAACGACATTGCATTCGATCGAGAGGATAAGCGCAACGCGTTGTCGTATATGAACGCGAGAGTTTCGTAACACTGTTCACTCAAAGTCCGAAAGATTATTTGTGATCAGAGATGAAATTCCAAAGTGTGTGTTTCGACATATACCGACATTATTTGACATTGCGTTCCTTTGTAATAATGTACCAATTGTAAACAATGAAGAGATTGTTATATATGACTGTTGGATATATATATCGAGATGGAAATGAATTTATTCGCGAGTTCGAACGGTTCGACCGGCTCGGAGGTCACTCAGCCGGAAGACGGGAGGTCCGGGAGGTGGTGCTCGTAACACACCCCACGTCCTGAACGACGAGGAGCTTCTCCTTCGGCCGATGGAACATTTTTTCTTCCTTTTGAAACGTTCTAAGCTTTTTGTTGTTTTCATCCTCAAAAAAAAAGAAAATGATCTACGGGACGAGCAATGCGACGATATGGTCACGACGAAAAATAAAAAATGCCAGTACCGAGCATAGCGATTACCCGTAGATCCAAGTACGCAGAGTCACGTGATACACGAAGGGCGTTGATAATTTCATACTTAGATCGAATAAGATAATATTTCAAGAAATAATTCAATCCAAGGGAGAAAAGAGTCTCGAGAGAACGAGAGAAGAAGAAAATAATGAGGAAAGTGAAAATTTGACCATTAGAATCGCATATCAAAGCGAGCCACAGTACTTCCGGGCTCGCGTTGACAGTCACTGGACTGTAACATTACGAACCTCGTGTTCAGGTCGACACGATCAACGAACACGAGAACAAACGGCGTTTAAAAGAAGAAAAAAGAAAAACACTTACAAAACCAAAGAAAAAAAAATTTTAAAACAGAGAAAATGAGAAAGGAACTAAAAATGTCTTTATTAAGTGTTATCGACAAGTGATTAGATCGAAGGGCCATTCGATTAGCAAGTAAGGACCATACGTGTGGCTGATTTCATTAAAATTAGTGTTCGATAAATACTGAGGAAATAAAACACTATGAAACCAAAATTATTTCGTCTACACATGGGAACACGTTACGTGTTAAGAAATTAACAAACGTCGAGATTTAAAAAAGAGATAAATACGTACTACCGGATTTTTCAACGTAAGAGAGAGAGAGAGAGAGAGAGAGTCCTGAATGTTTAAGCGGCCTCGAGCAAAGGCTTAGGACAATTTATTAATATATCAAATAATTTAACGACGATTGCGTAACCGACTGATGAAAAATTCGTATGATCCCTGACAAATGATTCGTTAGTTTATTCCCTAAATTCAAATGAAAATAATACTTTTCAACTTTTACCGCTTGAACCGCTTTTGGTAATTTATTAAGAATTTCCACTTTGACAATCTGTTCGATCGGGACGACTCAATGTTGTTCGTTTTATTGTTTCTTTTTCCAATCTACCCGATAAACGATCGAGGTCGAGATAATTCTTTCGATTAAAAATGCCTGATTCGAGCCAAATTCGATCAAGTCGAGCGACCAATTTACACATACGAAATTATTTATCCCTTCATTCCGCCAAGTCAATGGAATGTTGATTTTTCATCGTACACTCTAAAAATCTTCTCAAAGATCGAGCGCACGAGATTTTTCAAATATCATATTCGGCTCTCGCGTCCCTTCTGCATCTTTCATATGGAACCGATTGTTAGAAGTGTTGCCAATCGTAATTTTCGAAATCGTGCCCTTAGCTAAAAATACTCCTCAGAGTTTTTGTACATATGTCAATTGAGCACGATCCAATAATAATCTAAACAAAGTTTTATGAATTTCCACTTCTTTTCTACGTTTCAGTCGTTCTACGCCAATTACTTTCCCAATAAAAAGCTCATGTGTGGTCAAAATTAAGGAAATATGTTTCTTCAAGAATTTTGACAGCAAAAAGTGGAATTTTTTCAAAGTTTGTTCAATAAATTTCGTCATTTTTAATTACACAATAAAATGATCATTCAAGTCGAAGAATGTTCCGGAATAAAAAACACTTTTTTTTCATTTTTCTGAAAGCAGATATGAGCCCTTAACAATGGTATTTGAGGACAAAAAGCAACAGCTGATTTTTTCTATTTCTCTGCACCAAAATTTTCCATTTTATAAGTTTCTTTATAAAAACTGCATTTACCCTTTAATATTCGAAATACATAAGAATTAAACTTTCGGTACGACATTTAAGAAAACTCGATATAATCTCTTGCCCTTATGTAAAAGCAAGCTCACACCAAGGTCCAATTAACACATTGTCTGTTCGATCGAGACAACTCATTATTTTCGTCCCTGTCAGTCGTGTCGGACGATTTTTCATACAAAACAACACGAAATGAAGAATAGGGAAGTCCTATGAAAAGGAGGGTCTTCGAAGCGGCAGAAAGGATGAAGGAATAGTTTTCAAAAGGATTGCAATGTGGTACTTGAATTTCAGAATAATTGAAAAAAAAAATGGAACCGTTTCCTCGATTAAAAAAAAAACGTGAAATAATATTTGAAATTTTGACATTTTTTCTGCGACCATGAGAAATTGTAATGAGCCAGGAGGTAACAACTTGCAGAAATAATTGGGAAGGAAATAAAAGTGAAACCAACCAGGGGGGACAACAATTTTAAGAAACAGGACAAATGAAAAAATCGAAAATAAACGCGAACATGTTCGTGTGAGTAAACAAATTGTCTAAAGACCGATGATCATCCTTGTGAGTTCATGCTCGAAATCCCTATCACGAATTCTGATACCGTTTCATAATCAGGACCTCTTGACGAATTACAAATTATTGAAAGTGAAAAAACGAAACTGTGCACTCTGATTGGACGCAGTGTCAAAACGGTTAGAGATAGAGAAAAAAAGGATCAGACCAATGTTGTAGATAATAAAAAAATCTACAAAAAACATTCAGACGAAATTCTTTTATCTACAATAGTTTGATCTAGAGAGCCTCGAATAGTTTGATCTTTGTTCAGACACTCTTGAGCGAGCTCTTGAGGCTAAACTACGAAAGATAGAAGAACGTCGAATTAGACTTTTTTGTAGGAATTTGGATGCTCTACAAAAAAAGTCCTATGCATTTACCTTGTATTCCTAAGCGTTTAGGAGAAAACCGCAAAAAAGTCATCAACCCCGTCAACTCGAAAAACGAATAACGCATGAGGATGAAATTTGGTCCGGAAAATATGAAAGTTAACAAGGATGAGCGTTGGTCGACCCTGTACATATAATCAGAGAAAATGAAAAACTATCTCACCGCGAGTTATAATCACAGTCTATAGTGACGTAAACTTAACTAATTAAGGCGATTCTCGACCACAAGAAAATGAAAGATAACAAAATAATAAACGGCTGTACGTAATGTTATAAAATGACGAAATGTGATGAAAGGTAAAAAGACAAAACTAGCAGGAAGAAGAAACGAACAGAAAAGAATGTACCTATCGTGTGACGTACGTGTCTGTCGCTCACAATCGTGTGAGTACGTGGCGTAAATTTATTATAAATAAATTATTATCTTATAGAGCAAACACTTGTTATTCAATTTTTCCTCCTGCCAGCAACGACTCCCTAATTCATAAGCCTACTCCAATTATTTATGGACTTTCTCCGGTCACATTGTTGCGCAGCCATTATCCTAGGTCGCTGGAAGAAAGCATCAGGAATCCTGGATCAATTAATTCGTTTTATCTTGTTCGCTCATTTCATATTTTCTGTATATGCATTGGAATGTTTATTCTGTATGCACGTTATATGCGATATATACATTTTAGTATATGCGTACGCGGTTCAACTTTTAAGATAAAATTCCTGCCTCACACTGATCGAGCGCGAGTGTCCAATTTTCATGAAAATTCTCTGCAAAGTTGACGTTAAAAAAAAAAACAATAAATTGCCAGTAAATTTCTATCACAGAGCGTTTTATCAACGGTGATAAATATCAATGACCACAATTTTTCAAAGCTGCAACTCGAAAGCAATTAAACTTCGTGGAATTGAAATTTTTAAATGAAATCATAAAATTTCGCGAATCTGTAATCGTCGCTATTTTTTTACGTTGTTAAGACACTCTGCGAAATAAATGTGACGTCTGATTATTGAAAAATATTTAATTAATCTCGGCATAGAGGTGTCGAGGAAATTCAACCATCGCTCGACCATTGCGAAGCAATTATCTTACCTCGAGTTATAATATATTTTATAATATATGGAGGTATAAATACAGCAGGTTTTTTTGTAGATACAATAATCGACGTTTTCGATTGCTGAGAAACAGGCTGACGGATCATGAGATGCTCTTCACCGGTTTCAAAACGTTTTCGGTAAATTGACCGACAATGTTTCCACGCGGATGGTAACAAGCCACGACGACGCAAGCTCCGTCCTTCTTGGCCATCGCTATTCCCATCTCACTCGTATTTTTCCACACTATCTGAGTGAAATGACCTGGAATATTAATCAATCGCAACGTTGAAAGATCATGAAGGGAAAAATTGTGGACGGCGAAACTTTTGAGGACAAAAAATTGAAAAAATGTGAAATCCGATGAAAATGCTGTTAAATTTCAGTCACGAATTATAAATTATTCGAGTACAGCTTCCGTTATGGAAAACAATCCCAAGAATCCATAGAAATAAATGAAAAATAATTCAATTCGTTTATGACTCGAGCAGGACGTTTTAAAAAGTTGAAAAAAACGTTCAAGTTTATAATTTAATTCGTTCGATAGCTGATGAACTTACAAGTGTTGAGAACTTTTGGTTCGGAGCCATATTTGTGATCTTTTTTTTCGGAATACCATTTGGAAACGACTTCTCTGGCAGATGCAATAAGATTTGGATCGGAGCATTGCATCGAGTAAATATTTTCTCCGTAAGGTGATGCCGACTGTGGCACGAGTTTGTTGGTGTTGAGTAACGTAACAGCCCAAGCCTAAAAGTAATGCAAACTTTCGTCACGTTTGTGCACAGAATAAAATAGAAATATTTTTTTTCCAAAACCCTTTTGTTCGGAGAATTCTTTTGCAACTGATGAATCGTGAGAAATTTAATAAATTTTTCAAAACAGTCGTTTTTAGAGATTGCTCGAAAGGTATTTGTTCGATCTGCGGATCAATAATCGATTTTCAACATTTTTTCCCTCGTTCCAAAAAATTTTCAGAATGAAAAAAAACGTTTTGCTTTTTGATTTTCGAAAAATGGAAAATTACCTTGGCAGCTGCTGTCAACTCGGGACTGAGCCTCAAATCTGAAACCCTGTGACGTCTCCTGTATTCGTTGTGAACGTGAAGAGCTTCCTGTTGCCAGGATCCTTCGTCGATGGGCGAGTGTATTGGCCTCGTGGTACCGACGGTCGTTCTCTTGCTCGGTGAACCGCCACCGGGCATTAAAACATTCTCGGTGAAGCTACCAAGAAAATTTCCGGCTGGATTGTAATTGCACACGACGTAGACTTCACCGTTTCGATTCCTCGCCATTCCAACACCGAGTTCTGTACTGTCACGCCAAACGACTTGTGTAAAATGACCAGTCTTCAAAGTCGTTGGCTCTTTGGCGTATTGATGCTGAACTTCCTCCGCATACCTTTGTCAAAACATCAAAACGATTCATTCAAAAATCGATACAAATAAATCGCTTTTTACACAAATAAAAACAAAAACGAGAAAAAAACACACACATTGATAATTCTTTCCACGCCACATCCACCATTAAATCTTTTGAATAAAAAAAAAAAAAGAAAAAATTCGAATAGTCGAAAATGTGGGAGGCATAAAAAAAAAGTTGCTTTTCACAAAAAATTGAAAAATCCATGAACTTTGCAGCATTTTAATAATTGCATAAATCATGAATAAGATAAAGGTAATTTTGGGACTTACCATTCGTTAACAGGCTCGTCACCACTGACAATGGTTTTGGGATTCGAGCTCCACATGCAATAAAGGTTTTCGCCATATTCAATGTTTGCTCTGTGCTCCAATCGTCCTCTAGTTGCCAGAATATTGGCCCAGTCTTGACTCGTTTTACACAGCTGTATTAGCAAATAAATTAATCAATTTATCAACCGGTGTGTCTTTAATTTTGAGAAGAAAAAAATCTATTTCGTTATTTTGTTTTCATGTGTTTTTTTTTTTTCTTATCAAATTATTTGTACAACGAGCTGTATGTTTATTCTTGGAATCTTCGTCTCCTTTCGGTCCAATATTCCTTCATTACCTGTTTGCTGAGTTTCAAAGGTGGTACACCGTGCCTTGCGCGATAAAAGTTGTGAGTACCAAGACATAGGTCGATGAATTCTTTGGGAGGTCCCGATCTGCGCACAGACGGTTTACGCGTTTCAGTCTTTGTTATCTATAACACGAGCAACAGAGAGATATCGGTACGCGGCAATATTGAAATTTATTTATTTTTTGTCATCGACGAAAACACTGATCCGCTTGAGAGAGGGAAGAAAAAGTGAAGAAAGGGAAGCGAATTATTTGCACGCACACCTTCATTTATACGTGACCTACAACGACATACAATTACACGCGAAACTCGCGTAAGTCCTTGTAAATATACTATCACGATATAACGAGAGCGTAACCGCAATTATATTCATTCCGCGATTTATCTAACAAGCCGAGAATCATTTACGAGTGTAATGCAATGTATCCACATGAATAAATATCTGCCTAGATATGTAGCTTGAAACGAGACTAACCGACCGACATGATTTCCCATCACTCTCGAATTTGACGATCTGTCAAACGGTGCTACACGATATTGAACCCAAGGATATGAATTTGATTCGCTTCCGCTTGTTCTCCATGAAATTGCAGCCGCGCCGTTCCTTTGTTTATATTCAAGAAAATAATCGAAGGGTGTGTTGGTCGTAAATTCTTTTTGACCATTCGTTGACACACTGGGTCATTTTAGCCCGAGCTTATTATTCCGTCCTTATTCTATCGTTACTCTAAAAATATTGTTAAAAAACTTTTTCCGATGCCCCGAGTGATCGAACTAAAACTGGGTCAATCTGACCCAAAGTCCCAATAATCACTTTTTTACGTTTTTTGAGTAAAAATTGATAGAGTACACTCTGGGTCAAATTGACCCAGTGCGTCAACGTAATGGCCAGAACGAAATCGAGGTAAATTAAGGGCTGACGGGGACGCGCTCAGGGGGATATCGAGCGAATATAATTTTGTTTCTCGACGGTCAATGAATCTTAACGATTTACCTGACCTATGGACGCAAACGGAATGACACGAATTGAGGCTGGAAAGAGCAAACAGTGTCGAGACTCTGTAAATACAAGAAACAGCTTAACGGTCTGGGGAAAAAAAAAAAAAAATAATATCGCGGACAGAATCCGAGCGAAGAGACTCTCGCAAATTACTCCGCGAGTCAATTTCTCAGTACGACTCTTCTTCACGCTCGATGACGAATCGAAAACCGTCTGGTCCGTTGCTTCGAGTCGTGCCTCGATTTTTCACCCGCAAACTCTCTCACACACACACACACAAGCGAATCGAGAATATAAAACCAAGAGAACCATTTTTTTCGCCTCGTTTAATAAAACGCACGCGTGCCGTTTCGTTCTCATTCACTTTTGGAAATGTATGAGTTCGTCTCGCGACTAGCAAACATAGCGCTCTCTGTACATACGTAATTCTGTGGAAAATGTGTGTGTACATACATAAACGCTCATTTGCAATAATATATACGATTCAACTATTTTCTCCTCTCGTCGCGGCCTCTCGCGAACGAGATCGCACGCATATCCGAGAGAAACTAATATTTTAAGTACAATCTCAACATAAACACACAAACACATTCGCCAGTGGAACGTACGTACGAGTTTCCGCATTTTTAATCAAACTTGATAAATTTCTAAATTGCAATTTGCATTTACGCTTCTCCCGAGGATCTCGCGGTCGTGTATTGAAATTACAAGATTTTTATTTCCTTCACTTTTATCAACGTCTACGAGGATTAATCGCTGTGTCAAATTTATTCCTTAACTACTGAATTAAGTGCATTTTATGTTCGCCGCATTAAGGCTAATAAAACGTTGACATTAATCACCGCTCAGGAGAAACCACTAAGATTTTTGGCAAATTGTATGATTTCTATTTCTTGCAGTCAACTATATATTTTTTTTGGAAATGTTGAAGATTTTTAACTCTACGAGAAACCGATCGATTGTCTCATTTCCGTGTTTGTAGATTTATTCATTAATTATCAAGATTTTGTTGTTTATTTTATCGAAAAATGCCAGATTTCACGGTTCTACGTGCTCATTCAGACATTGTTCGGGAGAAAACAATTATTAACGTGGAATTGAAAAAATATGAAAAGTTGTCAAATTTCGTAATATTTAATGAAAATAAAAAAATTACCTGTGCGGAGGAATAGCGAGCAGAATCTGGGGAAGCTGAGGATGATCTTGCGCTACTGCACGACATTCCATCGCTTCCCAGGCTGCCGTGAAAACTTCCATGAAAAGAGTTAGACAACGGTCCTGGAGATGCTGGAGACGCGGTCAAGGGTGACTTCGATCTGACCGATTCGGCTCTCGATCTAAAACATATATCGCAGAGATGAAGAAACTTCCATTCGCACTTGCACACAAGATCCAACATTCCGAATATACGATTAGCTCGAGTTACAATCCTTTTTCTAAGCACATTTAAATATAGAGTGTTCTTAAGCAGACAGGTGTGAATGACAAGCTGCTCTTTCTCGCTCATTATTTATAACATCATTCTTCAGATAATCGTTCCGCACCTTTAACTGTAACAATTGACGATAAAAAAGTGTTAGAGACACAAAAGCCTATCGCAATCAGCCTCATGTTTTTCTTAGCTCGCGTCAGAAAGTTCTATACGAAGCCAATAATCTGCCACGAGACATAAACGATTTTTTTTTAAATATTAGTTTCACATTTTTTTTCTTTTTTTTTTAAATTTTTTATCTTTCAAACACTTTCTCCATCGATGATAAAGCCCTAGAGACCTCGCCAGAGACACAATGTCATTGTCGTAAAGTTTCCGGTACTACTTGTGCCCTCGGCCACTAGGAAGTGTCGAGAGAAAGCTGAAAACTTGAGAATTCAATACGAGAGAGTACGAAAGTCGTGACAGAGTTACTACGCAAAGGAACCAATGATGCATAACTCTATATTGAACGATGCCAGATAATTAACACTTTACATATTCTTGTCTGTGCATTTTCGTACGAAAACTGCTAATTATCAATCGATTGAGTGCACTTGATGATTGTAAGCTATGACCTTGGAGGTGGAAGCAAGACCGATCGAATTTTCAAGCTTGCAATTTGTTGATCCGATATTTTAGTTACTTAGCAACTAAAGCAGCCAATGAAAAATAACTAA
The DNA here is from genome assembly GCA_037952995.1 of Hyposoter didymator. NCBI lineage: Eukaryota > Metazoa > Arthropoda > Insecta > Hymenoptera > Ichneumonidae > Hyposoter > Hyposoter didymator. The sequence goes on from JBAJMU010000007.1 coordinate 2,953,151, forward strand.
ATCTGAAAAGAACAAAGTCATAAATAATTTGATACACAAAAAACACGACAATTCGGAATTTTTTGTCCACGACGAAAAAGTAAGTGAATTTTTATTTTGAAAATTGAACAGTATAAATCATGAAAATTTTAATTGATGAATTGCAATGATAATGTCAGTCGTGGCTCCTTATTTATAACTTCCTTTTTGTGTATAAATTGTGCACAATTAATTTATGAGGAAACATTGCCAACTAATAAGCTACAAAATTATGCATTTTTCGTGCTAACTAATTTCGTAGAGTTTTGGTACCTGTCTGGTGACAATTGATCGACAAATCCGACCACCTTCTTTTTGGTCCCACTCGAGCTGAGCGAGGGCATACTACAGGGAAAGGGAGAACAACGTTTCTAATGTGTTTCAATGAGAATAATATTTCCACTATATTCTGTACGTAACAATTTGTTTTTTCTTTTCCATTAATAAATCTACTTCGAGCCAACATAAAAAAAAGCCCTTCGGGAGCCGATACAATTTTTCCCTCAGTCTCATAATCCCATAATTTTCCAACTGTAAACTCAACAGCTCGATATATTTGAAAAATTTAACGAAAAATGGGAATTAAATAGAAGAACGTTAGAATTGAAAAAAAAAATAATTAATCAGCACAACAATTCGAGAGAACGATCTCATTATGAGAGCAAACAGAGTTTGAAAGGCTTTCGTCCGGAATTTCAATTAGAAAGCGATCAAAATGATGCTTTACTGTGAACAGTCTCGAAATAAATGTCTGGATGACAAGATCAATATTTGTTGTGCTTGACAGGTTGATCGTTTGTTCTCGTTAATGGGATACAAACATAGGGAGGGCCGGTGAACCTGTTGTTAATCGATTCACCATCTTACAACCCGTTTCTGTACATCTATACAAATGAATACACAAACCTACACATCGTAAAACTTGAAAAGCAAATTTGTTGGGTAAATGCAACTTTATTTTGATTAAAAAATTATACCAACAAAAATTCGAATGTTCCAATCACTCAATTAACAAATTTGTTTTTTCAAGCGCCATCTTCGTCAAGAACTTGACGTCCCATCGAATTTTAGAGGATGCAGTAACGAAAGGATTGATGCTATCGTCTCAGAAAACCATTTAAAAAAAACAAAGAAATGAAACAAAATGTAAAAAAAAAAAAGTGCAAACCTGTTTGACTTTGGAGTTACGATGTCTCTCGTCTCTGAGGTATATTTTCTCTCGGCCCTTCCACCGTTGAACAATTCAACGGTCTCTCGTGTGACAGTCTCGAGCAAGGGTTCACCGCCTCCTCGTCGACCCTTGCTGAATGTTCGTTGATCCGTTTTTCGTACCATGACGACCCGCGATAGCGGCTGATTGAACTCGTGCCCGTGCATCGTCGGCGGTATCATTGCCAAAGGCTGCGACAGCGGACCACCGACTCGCGGTGATCTGCAACAAAAAGATGATTTTCCATGTACCACTAGATATCAAACGATTGACCCAAAACTCATCGGATTTGCTGAGGATTTTTGAATCACCAATTCTCGACCCAACAAATCTGTGACGTCGTTCAGCTTACCGACTAATTTTTCATTTCTCTCGTTTAATGAGAAATAAACGATGCACTCGCTAAATACGCATTTCTTTGCTATAACGATATAGCAAATCGTAGTTCGACAAGTAGACGCCAAAAAAAAAGTCTGCATGAATATTGTCATTACTTTTTACACAATTCCCTAGAAAATCCTCGTGGTTGACGATTCTGATAGATTTTCTGGAGATTTCGTGCAAACGCGACTCTCCATCATTGCAAACACAAGAAATTGATAGAACGTGAATATTTTCGATGAAAGAATAAAATGCAGAAGATGAGAAAACAAATTATGTCTCTCGTGGTTGCAACAGACGACACGCTGTATCATTACAATTATTTATTACGAAGTACTCAAAGTTACGTAACTGATAAAATGGCGAGTGTTCGAAGTCGATGTCTGTAGTTTACGTATATTTACGTAGCAATGTGTGTGTGTGAGTAAATCGTTCTCAGAAATGTTCACCACAAATTTTGCTTGTCAATTATTGTTATCATTTCGTATCCAGATGCTCATTCGTTCTCGCATCGACTCTCTATAAGACTAATTGGATCCTTGATTAGCTGTAATTGCCAAAGCTTCTCAAAACGTAATTTCGAGGAAAAGGCTTAAAAAGGTTTCGGCGACGAATCAGGCATTTTGACAATTGAAAAGACGATTTGCTTAGGAATCTCCACGTTATTTACATGCAGGGTCGATGCAAGCGATTGTTCGAATTTCTTCTCAGAATATGTTACGAAACGATGGAGATATCGCCGCAGTGTAAAAATCTCTCGGGCACGGTATGAGCCCGTCGACATTGTTTGTTTGCGTGCAAAAGTCTTCAGGGACGTTACAGCAAGTGTGATTATCATCGATTCTGGTTTAACCCTCGAGCTCCAACGTGGATGATGGGCGTTAATTGTATTTCCGATCCGCTCGAACTATGGCAACGAAGTATGCCGCGCAAACGTTTCGAAAAATCAATTCTTCAATGCAATTTTCGGGAGGACGTAATAAGTTTAAAAATAATTAAAAAAAAGCTCCAAAGAAAAATTACTCTCGCTGTCAAGTAAAACAAAAAAACGAGTTGCCTTTTTTTTCTCTGAACGTTTTAATATGTTGACCGAAAATCCATAAATCCATAAATTACGATGCTCTTCACAGGAATTTTGAAATTACATTTTTCTCGGTACCAAGAAAATTAATCGTCCTGCTCGTATTTTTCGAATCACCCAGATATGTGTGGATATCAGTATGTAAAATATAAATGATGTTGAAGTTTGCAACGTTGGGATGCAGCGAAAAATAAATCATTTTACTGATAATTCGTTGAATTTTTAATGTCATCGAAATTTTCCGAGTCCATATGCTCATCGGTTCCTAAAGATCGATCATTTTATCATCGGAATTACACTTTGCGTTTGAATAATTATTTTATCCAAAGATAAAAAATAATTTCGTTGCATTCCAACGATGCAAACTTCAGAGTCATAAATATTATCTAATAAGCTCGCACTTTTCTTCTAATACTTGGCAACACAATGATCCTTCTGTAAAGTTTATTGCAAGATCGTTTAGCTCTTATTTTTGCCGTGTCGGTGAGTTTTATCCAAAGATTGTGTTACCATGGCTGTGCCAGTGCGATACATCCGCGAACATGAATTGCTGAATGAATTCTCTATGTTAAATAGCTTCGCGTGATAGTTGCTCAACCGAGAAGAGGTCTGCTCATAGTTTGTTTGATGATACGCGCTTTTTAATGATCCGACGATGCGAACAACGAAGGAAAATTGAAATCTTATCTGGAGATAAATTAATTGAGTAAATATTTAGTTGTAATAATTGTTCCAACGTTTGACGATAATAATCGGTCCATCGATCGAGGATTCCAGCGTAAATTGGATCATTAAGAGAGAATTGAATTCTCATTCAATCGGAGGAAATAATAACGTGGATGAGAAAAACGCTTTGGTCATTCAATTAAATTTGTTTCTCAGTGAATGACAAATTTTTACATTTTCTGAGCCTCCATTGAGCAGAGGAAACATAATTATTCTTAGTTAACCTTTTTTTTAATGTCTATAGAAATAACGTTTTGTTAGACTCTTAGTAATTGATCGATAATGAATATTTCGAGCAACCTGCAATCGAAATAGTTCAATTATAAAATAAATCCATTTTTCACGGTATTTACTGAACGATCTCGAATTGTGATGGTAACTAAAACTTGCCTCAATTATAAATAACGAATCTCTGGGAAACGGAGTTAAAAAAATTGACTTGGCGAGCGATCGAGACAGTTTTTCCCAGTGAAAAAATTCTACAAAACTTTTGGCGTGGCTTAAATTATGGCGGCGTTCCTTGATGCTGCCTTTTTTGTCGTTGCTGCGTCCTAGATACATCACAAATGTTCCTACATGTTCTTTTATTGACAATTTCGATGCAACCTTTGAGCAACAGCTGCACTAAATCAAGTCTTTTTTTTTAACAGCAGGTCTTTAGTTAGATAAAAGAATACGCGATTGGTAAACGAATAAAGTGACTCTAGTTAGTGCTAAATGTCCAAATGCAGCTGGTACAAATGGAGGAAGTGATTCCCACAGATAAAACATTTGAAAACGTGTACCTTATCGTGTATCTTCACGAATCATTGTCCCACGTGTTAAATCTTTGATCGGAAGGCTGATTTTTATGAATTGCTACACAGTAAACTATCGAGATCGCGAGTGTCTCGCGTAAGGCAAGAAAATGGATTATAAAACTTTTATCAACTAATACCTTTCACTACACCTGCAAGTGTTTCGCTAACGTATTTCCTCCTCGACCTTGTAGGAGCAAATTAAAAATGCATGTAAATATCGTAAAATATAAAAAATGTCATTTTGTTAAAAAATATTCACAACTTGATTGAAAATTCAATGAGTTTGAAAAATTATTGCAAATTTCCGAGTTGACTGATTTCGTGCAATGCCTGCATTCATGGGTTTTTTCTCCTGCTGCTAAAAATTCACTTCGGAAATGAAAAATTCTGTGAATTTTTTACTTTTGAAGAAAGAAAAAAAAACTCACTTGAAAAAAAAGGTTGGAGACGGAAATTCCAAGTGTTATCCTATTCTGCATGACTCCTCCATCGTGTTTTGTAATATTTCGAAGGAGTTTGGTTGAAAACAGCACTCGCGCTCGAAGGGACAAGGATCTCGGATATTTTCGCGCCGGTTCGATAAGCACCAGAGGAGCGTATACGACGTAACGCGTACAACAGACTCGGGCAACGGAACCGTATAAACTGGCACGAGAACGCCGTCTCGTGTATTATACCGAGCGCAGCACTATCATGAAGAGAGAGAATGCTCCTCTTCTTGGGTGAAGAGAGGTGGCCAATTAGCCGTTACTCCGCGCGTACCATGCCTCTTACAAACCGAGGGCTCAACCGACCAGCGAACCACCTCCACGGCCATTCTCCTCCTCAGCAGTCTCTACGCTGCAGGATCCTTTCCCGCATGCATGTTCGTACTTGCAGTTGCATCGCGACGTTTCAAGAGGATCCTGCAATGCGTAACCTAACCATTGACTTTTCTTTGGCCTTGAGGGTTTCAAAATTTACCAACATGGACCAGTCTACATTGTAAAAATTACAGATAAACTTCGATCCACTGTTAAGGCGATCCATCAGCTGCGTGAGTGCGAGAAAGAGAAGCAGAGCAATTCTCTCGCGGATATCCTTGATATTTCAAAAAGAATAAAAGTTTCTTTTTCTTTTTTCTCGAAATATCAGGACGCTCCGGACGCACAAAAATGATAGATCTCGCCGTAGCCACAGCTCGAAGGTGATTTCGTATCACGGCGTATATTTAAAGAATCTACAAAAATATGAATCACGATATTCTATCAAAAAGCATCAACCAATAAATCCCCAATGCCGAAAACCGTCGAGCAAAGCAAGTAATTTGGAAAAAAACGTTACCAAATACTTTTCGAAAAAAAACAACGAATTGTTTCGTGTTGTCAGAATTCTGAGACGATGTAAAATTAACAACTATACTACGTATAATAACATCGTTCACTGCTTGTGGTTAGAAGGGCCCGCTACCAGTCTCAGGTGTTTATACACACATTCCAAGATATAAACATAAACGCATATGAAGATAAATTGTGTGTATATGTGAGTATGGTAAACTAGTCGTATAAAGGATTTCGATTTCGTGGTCAACGAGGATGGCGAGCTCGAAACGATCCGAGAGAGTTTCCTTCGGAGAGTTCTCGATGTACCGCTATCTCGTCTGACCGGAATCGGTGCTCTGGAACCCACATACACACAAAATGGGGGGGAGGGGGGAAAGAGAATCGAGGAAGTCTCATGTGAATCCTGGGCTTCCATAGTTGAGGCAATCCTCGTCAAATCGACCTGTTTCTGACCCTCTCCATTTCATTTTTTTATCCTCGCAGTAATACCTTCTGCTGTAGCGTGTTTCGAAAAATTGACCCACTTCCATTTCCTGCTTTTTAGGATATAGCGGTAGTATTTTTTTTTTTCACACACTAAATTACTTTATGACAAAGAAAAGTAGTAAAAAGTTGTATGTGACGATAAACAAGTTCTGGTCTTCGCACTTTCGATAGTTTTATTAGCGCTTTTAATTTTTTTTTCATCGTAAAAACTTTTCACGCGCCGGACAGTGAATTCGCGATTTACCGCGTCAAAGGATTGAAGAAAAATGTTTTTTCGAGATAACTCTTTGGCGAATTCGACCTGGAACGTTAATTTGGAAACGAACGCATTGACTACGCTGAGTCCAGAAAAAAAAACGTAACCTGGATTGTCAGCTATGCGATGTACACTCTTCCCGATCGCTATCACAGTTTGTATCCACCACGCACTACGGATGTAGTAATCGTAGCGTGTTGGAGCACATTGAATCCTGTCAGCGAGCAGCACGTGCGAGAAGGATTCTGTGTAACCCATACATGGGTCCGCGTACGCGCCTATTCTTGTGAAATAACAATCGAAAAAATAAAAATTCTCAAACCGAAGAAAATTCCTTTAAAAATAAATAAGAAACGAAGAGAAAAAAAAGTCAATCCGTATGCACGTCGTTTTTGAGCGTCGCGTTATCGAAAAATGATAAATTCGCGACCTCGCGGAGTAACTCAATACATCGCGAGATCGTGAAAAATGCGTTCCGCCTCGACACACGTAATATATACACATATATAGTTGGAGAGACGATATGAGAAGCATATTCGACCGAGAATTGAAAAAAAAAGAAAAATGAAATGGCAAAAAGTGTAGCAGCGAGTTTCGAGCTAGAATTACGACCAGCCAACACCTTGCTCGATATAATTATGTAACGAGGATATCAGAGAGAAGCGCGATAGCCAGGACATATGCGTTTCGGGATACCGCGTCTATCGTACACGATGCGCAGCCATGACATTCGAGCAGTTTGACCGCACACTTTTTACTTTTCATTATTTCTAAGAATTACGCTGATTGCTCGCAATGCTTATTTTTCAAAATATATTCTTCCTACCGATTGCGTCGATATTTGCATTCCTAAATTATTTTCTCTCGACCCGAGGCTTCTCGAAATTTGAGCTTGTTTCGAAAAAACTCGCATTCATTAAATCGGAATGATACCAAATGGACGTTGATTTTTGTTTTAGCATGTTTTTTCTTTCAATTTTAAAATCAACGACGCAAGCTCAAAGGTTCGACTGGAATAAAAATCCTGACGATAAATGCGAACTCTCCTATCTCGTTTCTTCAAAGTTCCACCGCGATCGCATGAGATTATAATAAAAAAGTAGAAAGAATAATAAATGTGACGATAACACGTCGTTGCCATAAATTTCAGGTGTGCTCTGGAGCAAGCGATTCGTCACGTGTATTTCACGATTTTTCCTGACGCGAACTGAGAACAAAAGCAGAAAAAAAAAGACTTTGCAATATATTCAGTTCAATAGCACGACCTCCGATTATTTTTCAAGTAAATTACAAATGATTTTCTTCTTGAAAAATATTTCATTTCAATGATTTCTCGTCTCTCGAATTCTCAAGTGCTTGGTGGCATTTTTTTTTTTATTTCGAACGTCAAATCTTGTTCTTTCCTTCACGTAACGTTTTATTTTTCTTCTTCCATCCGTGAACTACGTCTTGCAATCTCAGACGTAGTCTGTAAAGGTTTCAGGTGAAATAAAAAATAATAGTCAGAGAAGAAAAGAATTTATAATGAGTCTTAATTAAGCAGACAAATGTTTTTGAAGTGTCATCCAAATTTGAGAACATCCCGTCAACACATATGTAAAAAAATACAAAAGTACAAAAGGAGCCATCGTGTCTACGAAAAATTACATTTTTTTTTTTTTCCATTTCGATATAATGACACTTTTGTTTCTTTTTTTATTGCAGACAGGATTGGATCTGGTTCTCGCAGAGTCTCAATGAGGTCTAGAGCGTTTGATTGTAAAAGGAAAATAAAAATTTAATAAAATTTGCTTGTTCGACCTTTTAATATAAATTGACGCAACTGATCGATGATAAAATTGAAAAATTTCATCGAGTTCGCCCTCGCCATGATACAAGGTCAATAAAATCCAATGGAAATTGATTCGTAATGTAAATTTGATTGAAATTTCGTGGACGAAGGTGCGGTTTTGATCGATCCAGTCTCGATACGTATCGAGTGAAGAGACTCAAACTGTCGATTGCTGACGCAATGTATGACGTTATCCATATCAACGTATATTTTACATATATGTACATATACGTACCAATCTACGGACTACTGGCTATTCTAATGACCGATAATTAGTGAGCGGTACCGTACGGGAGCCTCTCTTGAGATTACATAAGCAAGCAGTTGCATACACGTGAAGGCATTGTCGAGTAAAATATTCTTAGCTCAACAAAAGGTGCTTCGAAAAAAAAAAAAAAAAAAATCTTTTGCTTCAAAAAACTCCTAAATGTTCTCTCTCGTATTTTTCAATATGAAAACAATAAATTAATGATTCAGCGGGGGTTTTCCTTTCATTCGAGGGACTTCCCATTTCGGTACGATCTCACAAAACCTTAATTTCGTTTCAAACTCTTAAAATGCATATTGTAATTTAAATACAAATTAATAATGAACGGCCGGATGATGATATGAGAGCGAAAAAATGATAAAGGATGTAATTAACTTTGGAAGAAATTCGAGGATCCGAGACGATCCTTCGTCGACTAGACATTGTTTTCGTGTGTGTGTGTGTTTTTTTTTTCGTACCTCTTCCCTCCCTAACAAGACTCTTCCCGCCTGCCAGCGAGTCACGTTGTCACCACGGTGACCCGATTACGCAAAAAATTGCACAGATGTACTAATCATTTAAGAAACGTGCGCGAACGGTATGGAAATTCAAAAATAAACGCATGGCAATTATTGGCCAAAATTCAAAAATGTCGACTGGTCCAAACAATTAATCTCTGCGTGCCTGACGTTCTACTCTTTTCCAAGTGTTTCCTTTTATAAAATCTTAAGAATAAACGAAACAGTTTATAATAAAATTGCGATAATTTGATGAAGCATTGACTGGAACATTGTAATTAGAAGAAACTATTTGCTCGTTAATTAAGCCAAATTTATTATCGAGCACGAAAGTACGAAGCTGACAATAATAATTGGGATTACTTATGAGATGATATCAGCGTCTGAATCGTCGTGAGTTTCGCTGACACCAAAGGTGATTTTGATCAGCGAGCTAATTCCCTAAATCTTGATAAAGACTTGGTCGACTCTCGAGACATATTTTCTCCGTACAAGTTTCCAGCAAAATAATAAAAAAAAGAGGCAAAACAGTAATAAATGACAAAGGAAGGTTCACGCTTCGCTGGGTGCATGACCGTGGACGAGAGGAAGTCATGGACACGTTTTATGACTTGTGTTATTTCAGCAAAGGCTAAAAAATAACAGGACAGTGGGCTAAAGTTTTGCGATGTCAAACGAGAACGAGTTGTCATTACGACAACGATCAGCCAACGATTCACACTTGAACCAAAATACTGTGCACAAAAAGTGGCAACTTGCTAATGACAGGTTGACGTTGGCACGTTGTTATCCTCGTTGAGATTGAAGCTCGACGTATAAACAGGTCTCCACAAATTGTGGGCAAGGTACGAAAAAAAAAAATAATGTCGATCCTAGTCACGATTAGACTAAAATTAACGTTTGACGCGGTAATTTGGAAAATTGTTTCTAAAATAAAGACAATTTTATGGCGCCCCTCGAGTCAATTGCGAGCCATGATCTTTGCTCCACAATTCTGTGAAACTGTCTGCCCAGAAAGACAAAGTCACAAGCTTTTCCGTGCCACGAAGATTCCAACGTTATAGCTTAAATTTCTATCAACATTATTCAACGATAAAATCGTAGCAACGATAATGAAGTGTTCGGAGAAATAGAGAAAGGTTCGTAAGTATAAAATCGAACTGGCACTTGTGTCCGATCGGTTTGGAAAGTCCTAAGATCCAGTTCGGTGAGATAATTAAAACAGAATAAACAGTATCGGCATCGCGCGCGACCACAAAGTAAACTATTCACCATTTTATTTGAATTTTTGTGGCTTTTAATTAACGATCACTTTACCAGCACGAATACGTTGTTTTTTCTTTGGCCTGACTTAACTCTGCCTCACACGATAACACAATCATCTACGCCAATGACTCAACCATGTTTTGACTAACCACAAAATCAAGGGCATGAAATTACGCCGCGTACGTAAAATACCAAGCACTTTTTTTTCTCTCTCTCTGTTTGCGGAACTTTTCTGCCTTTGCTCTAGTCTCAGCGTTCAGTAAACATATTTCGCTTCAGTAATTATTCCATTTCAAAGCTTTACGGAATAAGCCCCTTTTCTTATCTACACGAAAGATCAAGAAAATTCTTGAATTCATTTATCGCTGGCATTCGCCTCCTAAGAAACATCCAACTGATAAATACTTTTCGTGTGTCTTTCGTGCGAAGTATTTTTAGTACAAAAACGATTTTTCTTCGTAATAACGCAATTCAAAAAAAAACTGCATTATTTTTCTTCACAGCTCCCTCGACACACCGAATCATTTTCACCTGCATTCATTGTTCAGCATTAACAATTCTGATCGCAGAGATTTTTCGAGGATTCAAAGTGCATCTTCACTTAATTGCATTGAAGGAATATTTTTTTCCTGCCCGAATTCAGTGCCAATGAAGCGAAAAGCATCGGGACAGTATTTAACAAGATATTCAGAAGTCGTGGAATAATGCACCACGGAAAGGCAAAATTATATGTACACGAATAATAGTTCCTTTCATCGACGAGCTCCAGAGAAACTATACAATTTATCGATCGTACTAATAGTTAAATTCTAGGTAATTCAAAGAAGGAGAAGGGTTTTATATTTATTCGTATAACGATGTTGGAAAGATGCGGTGAAAGGTGGATACAATCCAAGTATACGGAGGTATCGAGTGTTTAAGGATGTTCAGCTGTTAGAGCGTAGAGCCGATACAAACCATTTCAAAACTCGTTCCTGTCCAAGTTTACAGAGTTGAACAATTTTCAAATAATTGTGAAAAATAATCCGAAATATACGCGTTAAGAAGCAGTGACTAATTACAGATTTTATTTCTCATTTGTCAAATACTCCTGAGCACCCAAATTTTCAAAGTCAACATTTGCAGAGCCAACAAAATGTGGCGAACGAAGTAAAATTTATTAATTCAACAATAATGTTTCTCGTAAAGTGCGTGATATTTGTTTAAGCCCAAAATTTTACGTGGAACGAACGACATCATTTGACGAGAATTTATCGATCCAAAAAATTTGGTTTTCAGTGAAATATTTCGAGACTTTTGATATTTTTGATTGACGAACCAGAGGCCAAAGTTCTGACGCTTAATCAATGTTAATTAATTAAAAACCTCTCATGATTTTTCAAAGATTTTTCTTTCTACAATTTTCTGCAACACGATCATCGAGAAGCTTAATATTTTTAGCTGCGACTGTACAGGTGATCCTGGACAGAGCACCTGCTCTTCAGCAGAATCGATCCAAAGATCCAGGATCTATGGATCTTTGGATCTAATCAACGCTACAAGTTCGAGTCATACGCGAAGAGAGACGAATAAAGAAGAGAAAGAGGGATACCGCGACATTGATAGTTATCGAGGATGAAAAACAATATTAGAAAATCTGAACAAAAATTATTCATAATTCACGTCGAGCAAAAAATCTTGTTGCTCATGAGGAAACTGGCTGAAAAAAATGTAAAAACGTGGCACGTTTTTGATCGATGGTACAGCTTGTTTTCTCATGAATCGACATTATTATTTTATTATTACTTCATCTCGTGTCCCATTATCACAACGAATCAGATCAAAACTTTGAAAGTTCCTCCGGAATAATGATTAAAAACACTTATTGGATATATCCGGATTCAGAGTTGTTTTGTAAAAACCAAAAATGCCCTTAAAACCGTCCGTGGAAGACGACATCCGATGCATAAGAATGACGTCTTCCACGTGACTAATTGGCATTCTTTTTTCAACGACGTATAAACATAAATCCCTCAGGGAAGCACCTCGGTCAGGTTCAAGTCGTTTCCATCGACGTCGCCGACGATTACGTAAGATCAACATACGCCACAAAGTCGTGAGAGTTCGAGGTGAATGGTTTTTCCTCTTCGTTCATTAAAGATTGAAAGAAGCAACGAGGCGATTTCCAATTCGGTGGAAAATCACAATCGCAAGATTTAAACGACGA